>CAUYRH010178966.1:0-28093 GCA_963574655.1 Perodicticus potto
TATATATACCCTGAGGCTAGAGGCCTAGAGGAGGAGACCGGGAAAGACCGGGAGAGGAACGGAGAGAGCTTCTCTCTCCCTACTTGAAATCTCTCCCACTACCAGGAGCTTTGGTGTTTTCTGTATTCTTTTCTGTAAATCAATTCTGTCTTATCATGGATGGGTCGGGGGGGTGGGAAATAATGTAATGAAGAATAATAAAATACATGTATTTAAAAAAGAAAAAAAAGAAAGAAAATATTTCAGGTTATATATGAAGTCAGCACATTGTGCCCCATGATTGCACTAATGTACACATTTATGGTGTAATAAAATTATAAAGGAAAAAAAAAGTACCTATGAAGAACTATAGCTAGCATAATACTTAATGGTGAAATATTTATTACTTTTCCATAAGAATAGGAACAACTTAAGTATATCTCACAACAATTAAAGCAAATAGACAACCTCGAGAATGGGAAAAGATATTTGAATGTTATGAATCTGACAAAAGGTTGATAACTAGAATCTACAGAGAACTCAAATTAACCAACATAAAAAGAACGGACAATCCCATCTAACACTGGGCAAGAGACATGAACGGAACCTTCTGTGAAGAAGACAAATGAATGGCTAACAAACATATGAAAAAATGTTTATCATCCCTAGTCATCAGAGAAATAAAATCAAAACAACTCTGAGAGATTACCTAACCCCAGTAAGAATAATCCACATCACAAAGTCCCAATCTTCAGAAGTTGGCATGGATGTGGAGAAAAGGAAACAGTTTTAAACTATTGGTGGGATTGCAAACTAATACAACCTCTTTGGAAAGAAGTATGGAGAATCCACAGTTAAAATAGATCTTCCTCATGGCCCTCTACCAAGAGTGACAAAGTGAGACTCTATCTCTACAAAAAAAAAAAAAAAAAAAAAAAACTAAAATAGATATTTCATTTGATCCTGCAATCTCAGTACTAGGCATCTACTCAAAAGAAAAAAAAATTTTATCATAAGGACATTTGCACTAGAATGTTTATCACAGCTCTATTTACAATCACCAAGATGCGGAAACAACCCAAGGGCCCATCAACCCATGAATGGATTAGTAAATTGTTGTATATGCATACCATGGAATACTACTCAGCCATAAAAAGATGGAGACTTTACATCCTTTGTATTAACCTGGACAGAGTTAGAGAAGATTCTCTTTAGTAAAGTATCACAAGAATGGAAAAGAAAGAATCCAATGTACTCAATCCTAATATGAAACCAGTAGATGAGCTACTGGTTTCATACATACACCCATACAAGAGAAAAACTTGATTTAATTCAATTTGCGGGGAGGGAGGAAAGGAGGGCAGAGAGAAGGTAGGAGGGATGGGGATTTGTGTGCACCCACCTAATGGGCATATGGCACACCTCCTGGGTGTGGGACACAACTACAACAGGGACATCATATAACAAACCCAAACATTGTAACCTAATCGTATATATCCTCATATTAACTTGAATTTTTTTAAGAGGGTATATGTTCTAACCACGTCTATTCAGCACTCAAAATAAATATATTGAATTCATAATAGAATTTTAAAAATAAATGTCTGTATTCACTGACAACATGATCATCTATAAAGAAAATCTTACAAAACTATAAAATACTAATATATAAATTTTGCATGTTTGCAGCAAACAATGTCAGACAGAAAGTTATTATAGTCCTATATACTAAATAAACAATTGTAAATTGAAACAAAACCAATGCCATTAAAAGAGAATCAAAAATATGAAATTATTAGGCATAAATATAAAAATGCATATGCAAGACAAGTTTACCAAAAACTATAAAACATTGCCAAAAGTAATTAAAAGGGACTAACATAAATGGAAAAATACACTGTATTCATGATTCATTCTTCACAAAAAATAAATATATCCACAGATAAAAATTATGTTACAAATAACATTCAAATTATTGTTTTGTGACTCAAAGTTGCTCAGTCTAAAATATCAAAAAAAATATAGCTACATCATGACCAATGAGAAGGCCTTATTGTATCATTTATGAGATCTTCCTGTAAATGACTAGCAGTTTGCATACTCTCTTCATAGCTGCCTTCATCTCTTTATTCCTGAATGTATAGATGACTGGATTCAGAAAAGGAGTGAGAACTGCATCAAAAATAGCAAGAAATTTGTCCATCTGTGAATTAGGGTGTGGCCATGTGTACACAAACATGGTTGGACCAAAGAACAAAAGAACCACAGTGATGTGAGCTGAAAGTGTGGAAAGAGCTTTGGATGAACCACCTGAAGAATGTTTCCAAACAGTAAACAGAATGAAGATGTATGAGATGAGAAGTATGAAGAAAGAGCCAACACAAATAAACCCACTATTGACAGTGACCATGAACTGCAATCTGTAAGTATCTGCACAGGCTAGTCTGAGAAGCCGAGGAAGGTCACAGTAAAAGCTGTCCAATACGTTAGGGCCACAGAAGGGTAAACTAACAAGAAATGCCAGTTGGAACAGTGAGTGACTGACACCAAGAGCCCAGGCAGCAACGAGAAACAGAATGCACATTCGTGGGCTCATGATAGTCAGGTAGTGGAGAGGCTTACATATGGCCACGTATCTGTCGAAGGCCATTGCTATGAGCAGCACCATCTCCACCCCACCAATGACATGGATGAAGAAGATCTGAGCAATGCAGCCTCCAAAGGAGATGACTTTGCGTTTTCTGAAAAGGTCATAAATCATCTTGGGGGTAGTGACAGAGCAGGCTCCCATGTCAATGAAGGAGAGGCCAGCCAGTAGGAAGTACATGGGAGAGTGTAAGTGAGGGTCAGCAGTCACAGAAAACATGATGAGGATGTTTCCCGTCATGCTTGCCACGTAGAGCACAGAGGAGAACACCAGGAGGAAAAGCTGGATCTCCCATGAATGGGTGAGTCCCAGGAACACAAACTCAGACACCACTGAGTGATTCCCTCCATCCATTGATCCAGCCAAATGGCTTGTGACTGAAATTACGAGAACTGAGAAAACAAGAAAATCGTGATTACGGGGATGATAATAGGTACTAAAATCAGTAGTATCTCAATTTTCTTACTAGGAATGAATAATATAGTTATCCAGTTCCTCTAATATAAAAAATGACAAAAATCAACATAATATCATCACAGCCTGTGAGCGGCAACATGATTTATATTTATCGACAATTCTCTCTACATAATGTTCTGTTCTCAAATTAACAGGTCAGTGAAGAACACAAGATTCATGCCTCTCTTTGACATTTATCAAGTGTTTAAATTGCCTGTGATACTGACTATTCCTCATTTCTGACATATTCCATATTACACGTACGCACATTCTCATAATTCCCTTCCCTCCCCAGGTTGCCCTCACAATTCTCTGATAGAAAGTAAGGGTAAGGGCGGCACCTGTGGCTCAGCAGGTAGGGCGCTGGCCCCATATACCGAGGGTGGCGGGTTCAAACCCGGCCCCGGCCAAACTGCATCAAAAAATAGCCGGGGGTTGTGGCAGGAGCCTGTAGTCCCAGCTACTCAGGAAGCTGAGGCAAGAGAATCACCTAAGCCCAGAAGCTGGAGGTTGCTGTGAGCTGTGACTGCACAGCACTCTACCAAGGGCGACAAAGTAAGACTCTGTCTCTACAAGACAAAAAAAAAAAAAAAAAAACCACAGAAAGTAAGGGTAAAAGGAGCACCACGATAATAGATGGAGTAAAAGGTACCTGAGACAGACTAAAGTAAGGTAGGCTGTAGACCGAGGCTTAATGAAGACACTGAGGTATATGAACTTGGAGACCACACAACTGTGTAGAACAGGGGAAGTATGTGGACATGCATAAAAAAGGGGAACAGCCACTATAATCCATCACGTTTTCTCATATTCACTGCTACCTAAGTACCTCCAGTTTCTATATCATCTTTCATAATTACAAAGCCCTAAAGAACTTCAAATCCTGTAAGGATTTCATAAGGAGCCATCTGTCATGCAAGGCTTAATACATGTAAATGTGTTTTAGAGGGGATTTCACCTGAGTCTCTACTAAGGCATATGTCTAAAGTGGCCACAGAGAATGTAAGATATTCCTACAGTTTTTCTTTGTCCATCCACAGGAATGTACTGAGGATCAGCACTTAAAATAGTTGAGATATTGAGTTTTAATTCATCAGTATCTCCCTCTCCTCCTCAGTGCCTCCTACCCATTCAGATATTTTATCTTCAAGAAAATTTATAATTTGATACCTTTTATTCATGATTTTAAATTAGATGAGTTTCAATAGCCACTTTTTAGAAGAGCACATGAACTTTCTTACTGACCTTAAACTGTAAAGCACAAACTATGACACAGGTGATTTAGTCTTTTTGTACATATTATACTTATATGTAAAGTAGCGAGGGAGCAGAAAACAGTGCTATCTTTCTTTGTGTCCAGATAGATACTCACCTCACTCATTCTCCTATAGTAGAAAATAGTTCCTGAAAACAATGCAGATTGTTTTAGAAATTTTTCAGGTACAAATAAAACCAGTATACTGATATCCTACATTTTGTACCTCCAACTCCAAACCTTCTCACATGAACTGCAATCTGCCTGATGCCATAATTCATTGTAGACCCCAAAACTCAACAGAGGCACATGCTGTGTCCTGACTCTAATTCTGGGTCACCACCACTGACATGAGTTTCTGGTCTCTTCTAAACATAGTGATTAATATACTTTCACCTTCCAAGCTAATAGTCTCAAAGTACATACTTTTTAGATCCAGAAACCTATGGCCTGGGTTATGGAGCAAAAACAACCACAGGCACTACTGATCAGGATCAGGAGAGACAGTGTGAAAGAAAATTGATGAGATGAACATGCCTGGGGAAGTGATGAGGCCCTCGGAAGGTGGCAGGAAAATGCAATCATTATTGAAAGACATCTGAGGTCCTGGTGAGGGAAAGTATATGTCCCCAGTCCAGTGGGATGACATGCATATGGAATTTTATAAAAACAATTTTATCCAAGTTGATCATAATTCAGATGAAAAGCATGAGACCCAGAAAAGTAAACTGAATTTCCAAAATTCACACAATTGGTAGAATGGGGACCAGAACCCAGGTTTCTTCATTCCTATTCTAGAAAGAGAAAGCATTATAACAATCAAATAAAAAGAGCAAAACTCAACAAAGTAATTTTTTCTAGTTAAAATTACAACTAACCAGAAATTTTCATACATAGTATCCATTATCAATACCAAATTATACAGTGGTGTAACAATAAATAAGCAATACACAAAATGTGTACACCGTTAAAGATTAACTGATACAATAGTAAATTATATTTTGGAAAGTTATTGCTCATTACTGTCATGATTTGTGTACTCATTCTTCCTATTTTGCTAGTTAATTCATCACTATAGCTGTAAAATAATTTAAGGGTCTGTTTCTGTGAAGTCTAACCTTTTGGTATTTCTAAATTTCATTATCCTCAAAAGTCAATTAAAATCTTAATCTCTTCTTGTAGTTTTACTGATAATTCTCCTTGATGCTGATTTGTTCTTTCTCTAGGGCCTATAAATCAAAAAAACAAAAAAAGTTGAGAAAACACAAATTGTACATATAACAATGTCATATACAGTATATATTAAGTGAATAGTAAGATGAATATTTGGTGAGTACTGGGAAAGAAAGTGCTATAGACATTTGAAGGCAGAAGATACTACTGCCATCCAGAGCAGGTGGGGTAGGCTATGCCAAGGACAGAAGTATTGACCTAGCCCTTTAGAAATTAGTGAAAATGTGCTTTCATATGAAGGTTAAAACCCAGTTATAGCACAAGAAATGGGGAAAGGGGCAAGGGAGGGGAGGGGAGGGGGGAGGATGGGTAGAAGAAGGGTGATTGGTGGGATCACACTTACGGTGCATCTTAGAAGGGTACAAGTGAAAATTACTAAATGCAGAATATAAATGTCTTCATATAATGATTAAAAGGCCATGAAGGCTATGTTAAATAGTTCAATGAAAATATTTCAGGTTGTATCTGAAGTCAGCACATTGTGCCCCATGATTGCACCAATGTACACAATTATGATTTAATAAAAATAAAAAATAAAAAAAATAAAAAAATAAAGACATTAGTAAAAATGTAATAGGAAAAGTATACCTTAAAAAATATAATAAGAAAATACTCTTTAGCATCAGTTGTCTATATGACCCATGTTAGATACCCAGGCACATACAGAAAGTGGGTAGATAGTGCTTGGTTGACAAATTAGATTTGTAACCCTAACTCGTAGTAAGGCCATACCATCAAGACAATGATCTTTATTATTCTTATGTTTCTTCTTTCCATAATTTTTTCAATAATTTTAACATGCTTAAGGGAAAATTTCTAAAAAGAAAGAAAAACCTTATAGTAGCCATTACTAATGGTATCCCTGGGAGAAAGCATCTAAGACTTTACAACTTATAGTACTTTTTAGGGATGAGATAGCATTTAATCTCCAAACCAACAGCCAGCATGCAACTTATTTTCCTGAAGTCTATAATATAATTTAAAACACAGAAAAACGGAAGCAGAGATAAAGGAAAAAGAATGAGTATTTAAAATATAGGAATAATAAGCCAAGCACATAAAAGACAAATCTAGTATGTTCTCACTTATATGTGGGAACTAAATATCAGAATGATTGATCTCATGGAGATAGACAGTAGAATGATGGTTACTAAAAGTTAGGAAGGGTAGTGGGAGGGATAAGGTGCAGAGGGTTAATGAGTGCAAAATATCATGAGGTAGATGGAACAGACAACAAAGTGACTGTAGTGAACCATAAATTACCGTAGACTTTAAAATAACTAAAAGAGTGGAACTGGAGCATTCCTAACACAAAAAAATGATAAATGCTTGTGGTGACGGACACCACAAGTACCCTGATTTGATTAATGTACATTATGTGCCCATATCAAAATATCACACATATCCTATAAACATATACTATTGTGTACTCATGATAATTAAAATTGTTAAAGAAAAAAATGGGAAAGACAGAGAAATGGAGAGATTAGGAAAGATAGGCCCAATGTCAAAGAAAAAAACATTGCCACAGGAGAAAAGAGAAGGAGCTGCACAAATCTCAGAGGGGATGAGATGTGGTAGTCTCTGCTTTGGAGAACACAGGTTGGTTAAAGACAACATAAATAAAAGAAATTTCTCCTCTTTAGTACACTGACTCAGGATTGCTCCTTACTTTGACATTGAGCTGTATTTAAAGGAGAAAAAAGTCAAATGCTCCTACTACCTCCCCTGCCAGACTCACAGAGTTTCTGAATGACATACACACGCAATTCACTGTAAAGAATGCAATTGTTACCATGATGTGAGGTGCCTAGAATATGCTGATGAGGAGAAAGACATATACGGAACAGACAACAGGCACATGAAATTCTCCCAGCATGTGTTTTCCTTGTGTTCTATACACCATACATCTTCTGCTCCTGAGGATCTCAGTAAAGGTATTTCCAAAGGTGGTGGTTCTTCTGCATGGTGGACTAATTCCGAAGCTGTTTGCTAACATTCAAAATGCAAAAATTCACAAAGTTACTTTCATACATTACAGTAGAATGGGTAATAACTTGAGTTTTGAGGTCAGCCAGGTCTGACTTTGAATCCAGGTTACACTAGACATTTGCTGTGGGAACAGTTGCTAGACTTCTCTGAGCTTCAGTTTTCTCATTATTAAAATGAGGATACACAGAGATGGGGAATAAATTCTAGTATTCAATAGTTCAGTAAAAAAATTATAATGAACAATAATGTGTTGTATATTTTAAAAAAGCAATAAGAGAAAAATTATGGTATTTCCAGCACAAAGATAAATGTTTGAGATGATGGATATTCTGATTACCTTGATTTAGATCGTTACACATCATATACATTTATCAAAATATCACATGTAATCTAAAAACACATGGACTATAATACTGAATTTAAAAAACAAAAAATAAAAGAAAAAAATAAAAATTAAGTCAATAAAATGGGGATAATAATACCTACTTTGTTTGTTTCCTTGTAAGAAATAAATGACATATGTAAAAAATACCTAACCTAGTACCTACCACATTGTTCAGCACAATAAATTGTATATATCATGGACTCTCTACATGAGTGACTTTATTTTAACAGAGTCTCACTCTGTTGTACTGGATAGAGTGCCATGGCATCATCATAGCCCACAGCAACCTCAAGCTCTTGGGTTCAAGCAACCCTTTTACCTCAATCTCTCAAGTAGCTGCAACTATAGATATACACCACAACACCTGGCTAGATTTGATATTTTTAGTGGAAACAAGGTCTCACTGTCCCTCAGGTTGATCTCAAACTCCTGAGCTCAAGCAATACACCTGCCTCAGCCACCCAGAGTGCTAGGGTTACAGGCATGAATCACCATGCTCAACCATGAGTGACTTTCAAGTATAGAAAATTATTCCTCAAATTCTGAGTCCATTATTCTAAGATACAGTAATTAGGTAATTTAAGTAAATCTTTTACATCTATAGTTACATTCAATAACTTACTATTCCCCCCTCCCAAAGAAAAATTTGCTACTCAGTTGAGACACTAATCCAAGACTGCCTATGAGATGCAGGAAGAAGCTTTGTGCTCTGACCAAGACATGCCTCTTCCACAATGGTAAGCCCGACGATTCGAAGCCATAAATTTCAATTCCCCAAATTAAAAAAAAAAAAAATCATGTATTTCCTGACTACTTCAGGCAACAAAAGATATTTCTCTTGTCATTAAGGGTGAGATACAGGAAAAAGTAGAAAGGTAGGGGTAGGTGCTTGAGGGGATTTGTGAAGGCCATACCCATCCAGCTGTAAATCTGTGTTGACAACCAAAGGCAAAGAACTGAACCATCAAATATCTGTTACTCAGGAAAACAGACTTCTGAACTGCCTTTGTGTGTGTGAGAGAAACATAAAATTCTTCAGTTTTACCTTCAAGTCAAATTTCACAGGCAGAGAAACAAGTAGTTATGCACATTAAAAAATCAAATGTCTAGAAAGACTCAATTCCAAGTCACAGTTCTGTTCTATTTCCATTCTTACCTTCTCACTTATTCATGTTGTTAAAGTGGATTTGCTAACTGTGTCATTCATGAAGAAAGACTAATGCCAATCCTTATCCAATGTGCATACAAATATACATGAGACATTGTGTGACACATATCACAGAAGTGGAAAAAATCCTCTTAACTATGAATTGAATAAAAGGAGATAGCCATGGTGATGAGATAAGGCACTTTAGTTATGCAGCATTTGAGTACAGCTAAAAAAGGTGATAAACATTAAAATACACAAATATGGAGTCTAAACAATTCACTTCAATGAGATTTTAAAATATGAGAAGCTGTTAAGTTTGGTGTACTGTGAGTTAATGTTGAAGCATACAGATTGTCTAGAGCTTGGAAATTGTTCTGGAGAAGAAAGGAAAATAAGATTCATTTTTGCCTATCATTGGGAATGTCTCAAAGATATATAAGAATATTAAATAAATTTAGGGAGGCGATGAAGATGTGGGCACAAATTGTTAATGATGAGGTCAGTAACTAGGGAAGATGCTTCATCAGTAAGTGTGATGAGTTCAAACAGAGGAAAGGGAAAAACACAAAACAGGCATCCACTTAAGAAAAGTTTGAAATAGAGCAGATCTAGAGAGTGACAGAGAAGAACTGGGATTATGTGATTCTAGCTTTAAGACAGCAGATACAGAATAGAAACAGTGATAAGCAAAAACCCAAAGGAAATGGTGAGTTACTGTACCTGGAGAGAACATGAAAGAGAGGGAACACAAAGAACATACCAAGATTTTAGGCATTAATAGACAATGATGGATCTATTTTTAGAAATCAGAATGTTGGGCCCAGACTAAGTGAGGATACAGAAAATAAATAATCACGTTTTTTAAGCAAATAGAGTTTTGATACTGAGATATTCAGGTGAAAATAAGAAACAGCATGTATGAAAAGAAGTATAGATTCAAGATATAACTGCAGAAAAGTAATAGGTGGATACATAAGAATACATAAGGTTCCTGAAAGAAAGAGCATATAGGAAAAATAATTTGTAATCAAAGACACAACTATGCAAATAATAATATTGTAAAGTAGGTACAGGAGCCAACAAATTAGGCAGAACAATCATAGAGGTAGGAGAACCACCAGTGGTAGACCTAAGAAGCCAAAAGAGAAGATGGCACCAAGAATGAAGGAGGAGAAAAGAAAACAAAGGGAGGAAGAAGAGAAATTTGGTAACAGCAAAGTAAATGAAAGAATAGAATATAGGAGAATTGTAAGAAATTTGATGCAAAAGTTTCCATAATTTTCTACATTGAAAATGAAAAGTTTTAACCTAGTATATTGTAGGCACAGATCCAAAATGTCAATGAGTTAATTAATAAATTAATGATATAACAAATGTGATAGAGTTGTCAAAAATGAATGAATTTAAAGTCTCCATTAGAAATTAGGTGACAAAATTTTAGAGAGCCTGCATGCCACTCTCTGTGACACCAGCAATGCAAAACAGCTTGAAATCAATATTTTTTAAATAGTCCAATCATGAGAATGACAAAGCTGAGAAGTGGAACGGTAGGTGAGGCAGAAGGTCACAGGGAGTAAAAGGTTTCTGGGCATTGGATAGACAACCTGGGTGATGGGGCTGACTACAAAGCTCAGGCCACACAGGAGGCAAATGAGACTCCCTGCCAAAAAAGTGGGCAAAGCAGTGGGAAAACTCAGGCAGGAGGATGAGTAGTTGTAAGATACACTCTGATTTTTCTATGGATTTGTTCTCATTGTTTGGGGGTTCGAATATTCACTTTTCCCTGCCCACATCCTTAACTGTCCATTCACAGCACCTGTCCCTCACTCTGCCTGATTCCTGCTCCATTCTCCTTTAGTGCCGCTAGCAAATTGCCACATAGCTGCCATCACACCAAGCTGAGGAAAACTATTAATTTCCTCATTCCCAGTCACAGACCTTGGATCATGGATGTTCTCATAATCCAAGATTTTATTTCTGTCCCTCTCACCTACCTGTTTTGCCAAGGGAACTTAAAAAAAAAAAAAAAAGCATATTATAGATTCAGATAGACATAGTTCTCATAAGATCCACCAGATCCAAAGCAGAATCACTACAGATGTGCACAAATAGCTGCATGAAACAATAAGGGAGCTGCTAATTACAACCCCAGAGAGCAGTGACCTAAATGATGCTGCAGAAATCTGCAATTGCCAGACCAAGATCACATGGCCCAGGGAATTATTGTCTGTGGTCGTTTTGGTTTTCCCAGAGTAGCCAAACACAGAAACTATTAATTAGCAGAAATAAAAGGTATTTAATTTTCTTTTTACAAAAAGGCTTTCTGCCATTTTATAGGGAATACTTAAAATATTTATTTTATGATGACTAGAGGGTGAAAGCCACAAATATTTTTTTAATGATGTAATCATTTCTAAGATGATTGCCACAATTATATTCAACTTAACCATGAAATAATATTTAAAAGTATGAGATTGACATGGAAATAAAAGCATATGATTTTCCATGAAAGAAAATAGAGAAAATATACATGCAAAGAAGTTTAAAGCAACATCAATAATAACACTATATGCATATTCTGTTGAACCCTCACAACCACACTGTGAAACAGATGCTGTTATTGCTGCATAATCACAAATTATTTATTTTGCAAAATTACCCAGCTATGAAAAGGTTAAGCCATAAAGGATTGAGAACTCATTTTTTTTTTTTTAGAAAGACAGAGTCTTACTTTGTCACCCTCAGTAGAGTGCCATGGCATCACAGCTCACAGCAACCTCCAGCTCTTGAGCTTACCCAATTCTCTTGCCTCAGCATCCCGAGTAGCTGGGACTACAGGCACCTGCCAAAACGCCCGGCTATTTTTTTGTTGCAGTTTGGCCAGGGCCGGGTTTGAACCCACCGCCCTCAGTATATGGGGCCAGCGCCTTACTCACTGAGCCACAGGTGCCGCCCAAATTGAGGGCTCTTTCAAGGACTCTTTTAGGAAAAAGTTCCTCTTTCTCCTACACCAAACTTCCTCAAATTATAGAAAAGTCAAGATGTTACCCAACATATTCATGAAAATATGTGACTTGAATAGAAATTTCATGCTCATACAACAGCAAAAATAAAACTCTAGGTCAACCTCAATGATGTAAGTAAATTCAAACTTCCAACCCAAGGTTCCCAACTCTTCCTGTTTCTTCCTTCAAACCAGGAGAAACAAAAAATGTGAGCTACAGCCTTACAAAAAAAAGGAAATGTCTTCAGGTCCAAGCCACAACACATGAAGAAAACCTTATGTACCACAAAAATTGAAATAAAGCAGGCCTTAAAAAAAGTACATGCCTCTAAAGATGGTGAGCTGGTCAGGAAGTTCAGCAGTCCCTGAAAGAGGTGGATACACTGAGGACAAAAACCAGTGGTCTTTGCTTGGAAAGGAACCCCACTACCCTCAGAGGTTCTAATTAGCAGTTCCCTTATTGTTTCATGCAGCTATTTGTGCAGATCTGTAGTGATTCTGCATTGGATTGGTGAATCTTGTGAGAACTATGTCTATCCGAATCTATAATGATGCTGGTTTTTTGTTTTGTTTTGTTTTTTAGTTTCCTTGGCAAAACAGGTAGGTGAGACGGACAGAAATAAAATTTTGGATCATGAGTAAATTCATGATCCAAGGTCTAGGACTTGGAATACTTATTGGGGCCCAGAGTCGAGAGGAAAGGTGCTTAAAGAGAACCATACAGACATGCCACCTTTGAAATAATTAGAAAGCATGTATGGGCTCTGCACCTGTAGCACAGTGGTTCTGGCACTAGCCACATACACCAAGGGTGGCGGGTTCAAACCCAGTCCGGCCCAGCTAAACGACAGCAACAAAAAAATAGCCAGGCATTGTGGCGGGCACCTGTAGTTCCAGCAACTTGGGAGGCTGAGGCAAGAGAATCGCTTAAGCCCAAGAGTTTGAGGTTGCTGTGAGCTGTGATGCCACTCTACCAAGGGCAACAAAATGAAACTCTGCTTCTAAAAAAAAAAAGAAAGAAAGAAAGCATATGTGTTTCTGTAATGAGAAAAAAAAATCCAGGCAAGAGGAGGAAAAAGCAGCCATATAGATGACAATCCCTAATCTATAATGAGAAAAGGATAAAATCACATGACGTGTGACAAAACTAACAAATATGTTTCCACTCTGAGTCAGTAGTTCTCCCAGTATCCCAAAAGAGTCATCTCAACAGATAAAGAGGTATTTTGGAGACAACATTTCAGCACTCAGCTGCCATCTATCATACCTCCCCATCACCCTAACTCCTCCTCCACAACATCCTATCACAAATATCTAGAATATTCAAAAGTTGTTAATAATAGTATACATTATAACTATTTATAATAATTTACTATAAAAGTAAAACAGACGATGAGCTATGTAAAAACACTAGAAGAACGTTAGTAGGGTGCCAGCCCCATGTACCAAAGGTGGTGAGTTCGAACCCGACCCAGCCAAACTGCAACAAAAAATAGCCTGGCATTGTGGTGGGTGCCTGTAGTCCCAGCTACATAGGAGGCTGAGGCAAGAGAATCGCCTAAGCCCAGGAGCTGGAGGTTGCTGTGAGCTGTGACGCCACAGCACTCTACCGAGGGCAACAAAGAGACTCCGTCTCTAAAAAAAAGAAAAACCAGAAGAAGAAAAGAGAAAATTACATAAAGTTCAGAGACTACACATAATACAAGATTACACCATGAAGCAGCAAAAATTATAAGCAAATTTTCTAAGTTTTTTATGCCATTGCTAAAACATATGTCTCTGAAAAGACACTTGGAAGACATTAGTGAAAAATAAGTAATACAAAATATAAGGTGATAAAAGATAATCTGGCAAAATTCAAAGGTATTAAATCAAGATAACCCTTCCTCTTTCTGCCTCCCCCCTTGCCTCCCTCTCTCTCCTCTTCCTCTACCTTCTAGGACCTCACCTAACGTAAGCATTTCACACTATATATCAAATCAGTACACTGAACCCCATAAATGCATCAGTGTACACAGTTATGATTTAATAAAAACAAAAATAAATAAATAATAAATCAGGATAACCATGATAGAAATAAAGATAACTAAAAACAGGGAAAGGGGAGAGAAATGCTGCTAAAACTGAGAGTGTATACCACGCCTCTGGGGGAGGAGCACTTTACAACTGCAAATTTAGCCTGGAAGTGAGAACAATGTGATTTAAGAATTTGTGCCCTCATATTAATTTGAAATTAAAAAAAAAAACATGGTCAGGAATATAAATGATACACTCAAATCTCTGGACTAGAATGAAATAGAAATCCTAACATTTTAACAGATTAGAGAGAAAAGTGGCTCCTGTGGCTCAAAGGAGTAGGGCGTCAGTTCCATATACTGGAGGTGGGGGGTTCGAACCCAGCCCCAGTAAAAAAAAAAAAAAAAAAATCAAATCCAACAAGAAAAGATTAGTGTTCCTTAAAAAGAACTCACAATATTTGGTTTAAAAATATTCATTTTTTAAGTCAAGTCCCTGTTGTAGTGTGTTCTGCACCCAGGAAACGTACCATAAACCCTTACGATGAGCCAGTTAGGTGGGAGCACACTGATCCCCCTCCCTCCTGCACTGTCCTCCTTGGCCCCTCCCCCACAATTTGAACTGAGTTCTTCTCTTGTGCTGCCATGTATTAGTTCATCTACTGGTTTCATATTAGTATCAAGTACACATTAATCTAAAATAAAAGTAAATAAATAAATATCGTATTTTTTAAAAAATTAAATTATCTCAAAAAAAAAAATTTGAAGATAGGCCAGGTGCAGTGGCTTACACCTATAAGCTAGCACTCTGGGTGGCCAAGGCAGGTAGGTCTCCTGAGCTCAAGAGTTCAAGACCAGCCTGATCAAAAGCAAGACCCTGTCTCTACTAAAAATAGAAAAACTAGCCAGGCATTGTGGCGGCATCTGTAGCCAATGTTTAATAAATACATAAAATTGTATAAAAAAATAGAAGTGCTAAGAATAATAAAATCAAATAAAGTTAATTCACAAAGAGGGGAAAAGGAAGTAGGTCAAAGGGTTAGAGTAAAAGCATATTTTTTTCTTTTCTTTTTTTTTTTTTTTTGAGACAGAGTCTCAAGCTGTTGCCCTGGGTAGAGTGTCATGGCATCATAGCTCACAACATCCTCCAATGAGAGCTATGGGCTCAAGCGATCCTCCTGCCTCAGTTTTTCTATTTTTAGTAGAGATGGGGTCTTGCTCTTGCTCAGGTTGGTCCCAAACCTGTGAGCTCAAGCAATCCACCTGTCTCAGCTTCCCAGAGTGCTAGGATTCCAGGCGTGAGCCACTGTGCCCAGCCCCAGAGTAAAAGTATATTAACTACTTTCTATTTTACAGTGGCGAGTGCATGGATATTGCCCTTGGAGGTAACACAAAAGTTAAAGAATTAACTATTTTATATACAATGAATAACTAAAATTAATTCTAAATCTTCTAAATTGCTAAAAGAAAACATGCACCTACAAGACAATTTCATATACAATGAAATATTAATACAATGAAAATATTAAAATGAAGGCATAAAAGGTGTTTATTTACTAATATGTATTGAACACCATTATGCTGAATACTAGTAATTCATAGTTTATGTATATGGAATTTTACACACTAATAAGGAAAGAGTAATAAAACAATCACACAAACAATTGTAAAATTGCAATGATGATTATTACTCTGAAATGAAGTGAAAATTACGGTAAGAGAAGGATTTGATGTAAATCAGGGAAAGTATCCCTAAGGAAATGTCACTGGAGCTCAGATCTGATGGATAAATAGAAGTAACTAAGAGTGGAGGACAAAGGTCTCCATGCAGATAGAAGTCTGTCCTAACACCTTCACCCTGTGAGGCCAGAGGGGCCACTGGGAGCTGTGCCTGGAACCACAATGTGAGAAAGTTAAGGGAAGTGTTGTACAGGATAGGGGCGAAGTAAGTAGTAGGAGACCATTCCTCATAGAATGAGAAGTCCAAGAAGATTTTTAAGTGGAAGTGTGATTTGACTGGACTTCACATGTATAAATATCACTCTCATTTCAGTTTACAAAATGGATTTGAAGGAGTCTAGTTTGGACACTGGTGGGCCAGTTAGAAAGCAACATACTTACCAAGATAAGAACTGTAGTTTTTTAAACTAGACATGGGAGTTCAAAAAATGAGATGAGTAGATAAGTTTACCATGTACTTGAAAGGAAAAATCAACCCTGGACTTGGTGATGGATTTAGTTGGAGATGCACTCTCCCCATCTAATGCTTTGAATCTAAGAAATACTCAATTCCACCAGAGCCAGCAATCCAATAATTCTGCCACATATGTACTGCTCCTCACTTCACTGATATCTTTCTTTTCCTCCTTCCTTTTCCAGCTTACATTTCCATGATTAAATATGTTGCCCTCACTTCTTGATTGTACCCACTTAGCCAAACAATAATCATAGTAAACTCAACTTTGCCTACCATATATTACCACCGTTCATCTACATGTGACTAAATAAAGCACAACCACATTGGCAATCATCCTATACTTTCTAAATCCATCATTCTTCCACTTTCCCAGACTTTCTTTTTCACCCTCATCCTTATCAGGCAGAGAATTCACATTGTAATGTCAGGGAGAAAAAAATTGAAGCAATAAGAAAAAAACTTTCATATTTCCCCCACTGTTATATCTACTAACAAATACCTTTACTTATGTATTCTACAGTCCCGAATCATGCAACAAATGAGCTGCTCATATTTATATCTGTGATGAACTAAAAATGAGTAGAAATTTTGTTGCAATCTCCCCTTCAAAAGTTGAGTGTGTGTCCCTTCTCCATGAATCTGGGTAATCTATTTGACTGCTTTAACAAAAAAAAATACACCGAAAGTGAAATTGCCCGTTTGGGGACCCAGATCTTAAGAACCTGTAAGCTTCCATTTGTGGAGGCTTGGAGCAATCACTTGTAAAAGTCTGAGCCACCCTGGAAGAAGTTTCTTTATTCACACCGAACAGACCAGGTAAAGAGGCTCCTCAAGCTAATGGAGAGCAACAGGGACACAGCTAAACACAGCGTTTTTTCCAGTTCATTCAACCCACTAATATAACAAGCACCTGTGGTAGCAAGAGATCATTTTCCTGTTAGCTGCCTCTTTGTACAAATAATTTGGTAAATATTTTGCAATTTTTAACAATATGGATGCACCTGATGACATGATGTTAACTAAAATAAGCCGGGCAGAGAAAATCACACACCTCATGATCTCACTACATGTGGAATCTAAGAAAGCTGGACTCATAAAAGTGAAGAGTAGTGTAGTAGATGCTGCCAGGGGGAGAGGAATGGTCGGTGGATGTTGGTCAAAAGGCACAAGTTAAAGAAGGAACAAGTTCAAGAGATCTATTGTACAATATGGCAACTGTAGATAATAAAATTGCATCGTACGCTTGAAAATTGCTGAAAAGATTTCAAGTATTCTCACCACAAAAAATGGAATGAGATAATATATATGTTAATTAGTATATAAGGTAATATATGTTAATTAGCCTGATTTAGCCATTCCATAAATGTATACATATTTTAGGACATGTTATACGGATATAGCAAATCTTGTCAATTAAAAATAAACAAATAGGGCTTCATGATGGCGGGCATTGTCTGACTCAACCTGTCCCCGTTTCCTCTGTCACGGTTGATGTGATATGCTGAACTGGGTTACTTAAAGAGAAGTGACTTTCCTGCTTTATTTTGGATAGAGCCTCAGCCTTTTCTTCATTCCACTGTTGTCTTAGACTAAGTTGAGTAAAAGAAGATTCCTCAGCAGCATTTTCTATCAATTTTGCTCGCACCTGTTGTCTTGGACAAGTTTAGGAGCTCAAGCCTGGTACAGTCATGTGCATTCCTTGTATCATCATTCCAGTGCTGCTCTGGGTCTACAAAAAATTCCTGGAGCCCTACATATATCCTCTGAATTCTCCTTTGGTTAGTCATATATGGCCTAGAAAAGTTGTAAAAGAATCCAACGATAAAAATAAAGGCAAAGTAGAGTGTTAAGGGTAGAGATATAAATGGATTGCCAAGAGAACCAATAGAAATCTCTGATAAAAAGAAAGACTTATGGGATTTTCCCAAAGGATCTCATCATTTCTAAAATTAACTTGATGATATAAAGCACCTTCTTTGTAATTGTCTCTGACCATTTTCACTGAGTCCAGAATTCTGGACAGATAGATTAGGCATTTATGAGTCAGGGAAATACATTGTATCAATATTTGACATGTAGTTAGTTATATTTAATGACCTCATTTCTGAGTTCCTTTTTCATTAATGTAGTGTTCATTTATTTCTATTATTGCTGTTTTAATAATATGAATAAATAGAATATCTGTGCCAGTACAAAAATAAAAATAAATAAAAATTAACAAATACATAACATAAAAAATGAAATTTACAGAGAAGGGCAAGAAGATAGTAAAGATCACCATTCTTCCCCATGAAGAATAAAATAGCAATAGTAACATTTTGACATACATACATGACTTTTAAAATGGATCGAATTTTAAATTTTGTTTTGTTACCTCCTTTTCACTTATTAACTTATCTGGAGCAATTCTCTGTTAGTAAGTATTATTCTATAATAACTAAACTGTGGTACATAACATAATTCCATTGTGTTCACAAAATAATTCATTTAATTTAGAATTGTTAAGCCATCGATATGGAACTGAAGTGAACATGAGGGATGGGGAAGGATATAGACAAATTTCCTATAAATGAAGAAATATAAACTAAGCTTCACCAAGGATCAATACTAAACCAATTTTATAAAAAGAAAGGCCACATAATAATTAAGAATTCAGCCTTTAGAGCCATACTAACTGTGTGGTGTTTTGATATATATTAGATTAAGTCCAGGTTCCTGGACCATGGCTTTCATAGTCATTCTTATAATGTTGGGACTCTTTAGGCCTCAGGAGACAGAATCTCTCTCACTCTGACCTCTCTTGTCTTTCCCCTCACCTGCCCTAGACAGGACTGTAATCTAATTGTGTTTAAAAGACCCTCATTCCAGAGAGTGTCCTGCCCCACTCCCTGGAGGAAGGAAAACAGCACAGAGAGGCCAGGAAGAATATAAACAGGCAGGCCTTGCTGGGTTTGAAACACGTGCTTTTTGTCCAGTCACATTTTTACATGACTGTCACTCATACCTATCTGATGAAGCCTCCATAAAAACCCAAGAGGACAGGGTTCATAAAGCTTCCAGATAGCTGAATACAAGGAGGCTCTTGGAGGGTGGCATGCCCTGGAAGGCATAAAAACTCCAACCTCCTTCCCCCTACCTTGCCCTATGCATCTCTTCATCTGTATCCTTTGTAATATCCTTTATAATAAACTGATAAGTGTGTTTTTCTGTATTCTGTGAGTTCTCCAGAAAATTAATCAGACCCAAAGAAAAGGTCATGAGAACCCCAACTTGAAGCTAATCAGTCAGAAGTTCTATAGGTCCAGACATGCGACCGGTGCAGGGAGAGGGCAGTCTTGGTAACTGAGCCTTCATCCTGTGGGATCTGACTATCTTCAGGTAGATAGTATCTGAATCCAATTAGAGGATTCCCAGCTGGTAGCCACTGGTTACTGTATGGGAGAAAAAAAAAATAAAACCCTACATCTGGTCACAGAATTCTTGTATATTGATTGTCATGGTACAAGAGCAGAGGAAAATACAATTTAAGAGTTTTCCCTAAATAGCCTGGTTGAAACCCAAATCTGTCATTTACTAACATTAGCATTATTTGACCTCTCTGAGCCTCCATCAACCAATCTGCACAATGAGGGTGACAAAAGTATCTATCTTAAGGACTGCTGTGAAGATCAAGTGAATTAATACTAAGAACAGTGCCTGACATAGTATGTACTCTATAAATGTTTTTCTTTTTTTTTTTTTTTTTACCGATGACATGAAGATAGAAGCAGTAAACTGTGAAATCTTCGGTTCTGCAGGTGACACAGAGAAAACACACACCAAAAATACAATAAAAGGTCAAGATCATGGAGATACATTGTAAGATATTTTGTGGATGCATAAGGCAGAATAAGTAAATTTAATGTGTGATAGATAAATTAGAAGATAAAAAAACTTTATTTATAAGTTGACTGACTCTAAGAAAATGGTTACAGTCCAGGAAAGGAACACTAGCTAACTTTCAAATTGATAAAGCCTTTCAAATACCATCTCACTCAAGTATTGTCATAAAACCATGACAAAACCTTTAAGGAAACTGAATTTCAGAAAGTTTGTGTGACTTCATAGGGTAATACAGTAATTTAGTTAATGCTATTGGTACCAGAATCTCTGTATTTTAACTGCAATTTTTGTGCTATACTGTACCGACTTTCATTTCAGACTCTTGTTATAACACAAAAACAGATATCTGGGGAAATAAATCCATATGTTGGGCACAATCTACTTCAGGAGTTAGCAAACTAATGCCATTAGGCTAAAAATGGCCTACCTCCTGTTTTTGTAAATGAAGTTTTATTGGAACTCAACAGTGCCTATTTATTTATAACTTGTCTGCGGCTATTTCCACTTTACAACAGCAGAACTGAGTGGTTGTAACAGAGGCCAGGTACACAAGACCAGGGCTATTTACAATCTAGCCCTTTACAGAAAAAGATAGCCAACACCTGTTCTACTTGACTAAACATAAGTGAAAACACTCTGCAAAATATGGAACAAAGCATGAAAGATGATCTGTGGATTCAAAGTATAAGTGACCACAAAGCCTAAAGATGACTGCCACATTTTACTCATAACCAAAAGACTGAGGTAACAAAATAGAACAAATAAAAGTGAAATTTGGAATGCAAACAGATAATAAAGCTTCATGTTACCGAGTGTATCATTATAGAGCAAGGCAGCTTGAAAAGTGCAGTACAGTTATCCTGAGAAACAAATTTATTTACATTTTTTAATATATGTAAATAATATTGTTAGCATGGTTATTTGAGAACTGAAAAGTAAGAGTTAATATAATCTTTGATTTCTACAGGTTGTATCCTTCTTTCTCTTCAAGAAAGAATGTCACACATTCTTCACTGGGAACAAAATAAACCCACTGCATGGGCAATGAAGGTCTGTGAACACTCGAAGTGCTGCATAGTAGAAAGTCCCTTCTTTACAAGGTTTGCCTATTATGGAATTCAATAGTCACTTGGAAATTTTGTGTTTCAACAAAGACACTTAAGTGGTTTTTCTAAAACCATAAGCTGACCCAACACTCTCCTAATTGCTATCTTCATCTCTCTGTTTCTGAATGTGTAGATGACTGGATTTAAAAAAGGAGTCAAAACTGCACCAAATATGGCTAGAAATTTATCCAGAGGTATTGAAGGAGCTGGCCACAGATAGAAAAAAATTGCTGGACCAAAGAATAAAACTACGACAGTAATATGAGCTGACAGAGTGGAAATAGCCTTTGATGAACACTCTGAGGAGTGTTTCTGAAGAGTGGCCAGGATAAAAATATAAGAAAGGATGAGCAAGAAGAAAGCAGCCGAGGAAATGAACCCATTATTAGCATTGATTATGAACTCCAGTTTATAGGTATCAGTGCAAGCAAGTTTGATGAGCCGAGGTATGTCACAGTAAAAGCTGTCCAATACATTGGGGCCACAGAAGGGCAAGTTTACAACAAAAGCCAACTGAACCGATGAGTGAATGAGACCAGTGGTCCAAGCAATCACTAAAATCAGAATGCACATTCGTGGGCTCATGATAGTCAGGTAGTAGAGAGGCTTACATATGGCCACATATCTGTCGAAGGCCATGGCTGTGAGCAGCACTATCTCTGTGCCGCCAATAGCATGGCTAAAGAAGATCTGAGCTATACAGCCTCCAAAGGAGATGACTTTCCTCTTCCTGAAAATATCACAAATCATCTTGGGTGCCACGATGGAGCAAAACACCAGATCAATGACAGAGAGATTGGCCAGCAGAAAATACATGGGGGAGTGCAAGTAAGGGTCAGTGGTTACAGTGACCACTATGAGAAAGTTTCCCATGATGCCAAACACATAGAAAAGACAAGAAAACAAAAAAAGAAAAACCTGGATCTCCCAGGAATTTGAGAGTCCCAGGAGCACAAATTCAGACACTATAGAGTGGTTGGCTGCATTTATTAGACCATTTGGAAGGTCTACTTTCATGTTACCTATAAGGGAAAAAATGAGAAAATTCAAATTAATAGTATTGTATTAATAATATCTATTTAAAAGTATATAAATTATAGAAGTCAAATATTACCTGAGCATTGAATAGCACTCTTTTGGCCACTAATGCTGTTGTTACATATGACAGTAAGTGAATTGCCACTGGGGTTCGCTAACTTGAGGGATGGTGAATACTCTAGTGGCCTGGTACCCATTTTGCACCTGATGAAACCAAAATGAAAGGGCACTTGATGTTAAATTGCTCTATCACTATAATCAACTCCTCTCTCTGGAGGAGTAACAGCCAATTACTTACACTAATTAGACAGAGGGCTATTTTACGACAGAAATTTGTAAGAAAGTATGACTCAGATATTGTGGTTCAAGCCAGAATGTTCTTTCTCTATTTTACACTTCTCAAATATTATTTACTCTTTAATATCCAAATCAAATGATACCTCACCTGTTAAACCTTCCTCAGGACCCAGCTATATAGACGAATTTACTTGTGGTGCCTGTTGATCAGATGTTCATTTCCCCTATACGACTATAAGTGATCAAGGCTATAAACCATCACCCCTTACATTTTTATCTCCCTAATTTTCTCAGACAGTATCTTATAAATAATAGGTGACCAAAAGAGATTTTGGAGTGAATGAATAATTAGGTTGAAGAAATTATCTTTTATTATGCAGTAGGAACTAGTCTAACTACTAAGAACAAAATAGGTGAAAGTCCCTATCCTCATAGATTTATGTTTTGACAGAGTCAGATAACTAGAAAATAAATAAAAACATATAGAATTTCAGAAAAGAATTCCACTATTCTGACTGAACACTCTCCTAATTGCTATCTTCATCTCTCTGTTGCTCTCCATAGCAATTAGGAGAGTGTTCGGTCAGAAAGATTAAGCAAGGAAGAATAATAAGGTAGTATGGGGAGGCATTTTGTAAAATAAGACTGACAAGAACATTTCTTCTTATGAGTTGACTGAGCAGAAAACTAAGAAGATGAATGAACAAGTTGTAAAGGATTTGGGAGAAGAGTATTCCAGGCAGAAATAACAGCAAGAGCAAAAACCCAGAGGTGCGAGCTTCCTTGGCATTTTCAAAGAATTAGGAGGTCAAAAAGGCTGAACATGAGTATGCAAGAAGGAGTATATAGTAGATGAGGTTTGAGAGGTAACAGGCATACAGGCATGTAGGTCCTTCCAGGCCATGGTAAAGACTCTGGTTTTTACTATGAATGAGAGAATAAGCAACTGGGTTTTGAACAGAGAAACAACAAAAATATAGCTTACATTGTTAAAGAGTCACTCTGTCTGCAGCATTGTGAATATATTTTGGAGTTTCAAGGGTAGATGCAGGGAGATTGGCTTGAAACACATTTTTTATCATGAGGAAGCAATGATGGAAGAGAAAATGTTAATTCAGAGTGGTAGCAGAGGCACTGGGAGGCAATACATTCTGGATATAGTGAGATGATATATGATGAAATTTCCAGGCCTATGGATAGCCCTGACCTTTTAGAAATTGTGAAACACTGTATCTTATTGGAGAGTTTTATATGAAAATAAACAGAAGACCCCAAATGTATAAAAATACAAAGAGTACTAGGAGAGCTAGTAAATATATATAAATATATATTTAGTCACAAAATCTAATAAAAACTCAATAATATAGAGAACATAAAGCTTTAAGAAGGGAGTCTGAGGCAAATAAATAGTATAGTTGGCCCTTCATATGCATAGTTAACACCCAGATTTAACTAACGTTGGATCAAAACTTTAGGGAAAAAGTAAAATAAAACAAAAAATACAATTTTGTAAAAACAATATGCAATTACTTACATAGTATTTATATTGTATTGGGTATTATAAGAAATTTAGAGATGATTTGGAGTCTACTGGAGAAAGTGCTTAGATTATAACCTAAGCACACCATTTTACATATATATATGGGACTTGAGCATCTAAGGATTTTGCTATCTGTTGAGGAGCATGGGTGGTCCTGGAATCAATCCCCCACAGATACTGAAGTCAGCCTGTGAACTCTAACACAGGAAGCAAAAAACTATGAAACTCAATACCACAAATAATGATACAGGCTGAAAATGTCATAACCGAGTAGGAATTTTTAAGTAGAAAAAAACTCAAAATATTCTCTGCTTACTAATGTCATATTTTTATATTCTAAATGAGAATTTAAGTTGTCTGTTTCTCCTTTTAAAGAATGATTTTGGTCTTTAGACCAATCACACTAAACTCTGTGAACTTGTTTTTCTAAATTAGATTGTTTCTGAAGCCAACAAAGCAAAAATAATCTTTTTTTTTTTTTTTGGTCACTTACACTCTACATTATCAGTAGTTTTTAAAAGCTAACACATAAACTTCTCCATACAGTAGGATGAAATTATCAACCAGAAAGCATCCAAAATGCAAATAAAGAGCAAAATAGTAGATTAACAGAAAGGTGAAATTCTACCTCTAACCAGAAAAATCTCATCAATATAATCATCTCCTACCAAGTTAGATTCAATGTTTATTTTAACATTGCCAACATTTTTGTGTGTGTGAAATAAACCATTAAAGGTCTGTGCTCGAAAAATTACTAATATAGAAGTGATACACTTCAATTAAAAGTGATTTTAAACGTATTTAGAAAACAGAAATATAGTCAAACAGAAAAGAAAAATCCATTTTACTGAGTTGATAACAAATTTCAGTTCTTTCCATCCAATTCTATATACTGTCCCATTTTCAATAATTTGACATTTAATGAATACTAAAAAGAGCATTTCTGTTCAATATCCTCTGAAAGTTGTTTCAACAGAAACTACTTGGAAGGAAAAGCAATAAAGATTGTTTAGCTATTTGGCCAAATTTACATGAACAAGGATCTTTCACGTAACTGTGAAATAACTAGTTATTACAGAGCAACACAAGTCAACATGATAAAGTGCTCAAATACAAGGAAATTATTTTCCCCCTTTTTTGTGACTGAACTAAGTACTACTTTGCAGAAGTATATTAATCACAATCAGAAGTGGGAAGCAGAGACAGAAAATATCCAGAACATATCTCCAATGTGCACACTTTTATTGTAGGACATATTGCGATACAAAGAAATTAGGTTATTTTAAGTCTCTTTCATAAATTCAGTGGTTCTCAACCAATGGTGTTTTACCTCCCAGGGGACATTTGACAATGTCTAGAAACATTTTTGGCTGTACCAACTAAAGGGAGTCCGTTTGGCATCTAATGGGCACAGGCCAAGAATACTGTTAAAAAATCCTACAACACACAGGATATCCCCACAACAAAGAATTACCAGTCCCATTGTCAGTGGTGCCAAGGGTGAAACCTTGGATTAGACCGGGAGCTCCTCTGGGGAAAATTCAGTCTCTCATCAATTTATTCCTCATACTGCCCAACACTGTTCCCATCAGAGGGTGTGACTCTAATTAGTGTTTAGTGAATCAGTGAATGAATAAGTGGGAGGGTAGACAGATGGGTGGATGGATGGATGGATTCAGGGAGAGAAAAATGATAAATAAGTAGACAGATAAATAGAGAGAAATGAAACTCAAAGGAAAAAAGCCTCTGAACAATTGCTATACATATTGCTAGGAACACCAGGAGCCTTTAATGACCACACTTCATAAAAAAACTAAGTTTCATTAAAGAACTCATCATTTGTAGACCAAAAAAAAGGGCTATATCCCTAATATGTTCCTTAATTTGATACATAAAATAAGAATTTTTGTAAGAAAACAACAAATCTGGAATATTAATTTTCCCACCCATTTCAAAGTTTAAGTTGAAGAAAAAATTTTTTAAAGCAATCATTTTTTAATTAAATCATAACTGTGTACATTAATGCAATCATGGGGTACAATGTGCTGGGTTTATATACAAATTGAAATATTTTCATCAAACTGGTTAACATAGCCTTCATGGCATTTTCTTAGTTATTGTGTTAAGACATTTATATTCTACATTTAGTAAATTTCACATACCCCTTTAAGATGCACCATAGGTGTGCTCCCACAAATTACCTCAACTGAACTTTCTGATTAAGTCTAGAACCATTTGTCTTTCTATAAAAGTAAAAATACAAGTGTTGTTAGGAACTTCTCCTGTAAAACCTTGCCATACTTGAATTGTTACCTCTTCCTTTCACTTTTCCTCTTAAGGTCAATTTCCCTGCCCCTGAATTCCCAAATTTGTTATTTTTCCCTGAAAATTATTTACCTCTATTTTACATTGTAATGTCCAAAATTAGACAAGAAAAAAAAATAACTAAATGCCCAACAAATATACTATTACAGCAGAAGAATTAATTCCCCATTAATACCATTATAGCAGGTTTTCTTCATCACAGTTGGAAATAATGGTAGATCTATAATCAGGCATCCAGGCAAAGGCAGTTTTCAGTCAATCCTTCTCCAAATTCTGTGTATATCATTTGGTTTGGGTCCCAAGCAATACCATAACACACTGGTCTCTGGAGGAATTTTTCCTTTTGTAACTTTTCTGCAAAGACAGAAATAAAACAGAGCAAGTGGCCTTGACTTCTAACTTTTATAGTTTATTAATTTCCCTTCACTCCTATCGAACAGGTTAATGAGAAATAAATAAATCTTTTTGTAAGTCTTTTAAACCCCCAAATACCTTGCCAATGCTGAACAGTGTATTGTGCTTATCTTGACTCTGCTTCACAGTTTCAGTTTCACCCTGGAAACTCAGGACACATTTTCTCTACCAGGTAAAAGTCAAAGTCATTTATTTGCCTTTCTCCACAGTCTTTAGCCTCTTAGGTACCACCTAATATGACCTCTTCCTTCTTCCCTACATTATACCCTACCTGTCCACAACTGAAAACTTATCTAATATCTACAAATAAAAACTCTGCCACTATAGTATTTTCTGGAACTGAATCTAATAAATCAAGTCAATTTTTTTTCCTATTGTTATGTCAACATTGTATCTTCCACCCACCTCTTCCCAGAGCACAACATCCTCAGGTAACTAGAGTATGTTGATAACTGAGATTCTGCTCATGCCACTGCTCTTAAATAAAAAGCTGAAAGAATTTTTTTTAAAAATAATTAACAGCACTGAAGAATAATGACCAGATGCCTCTGCAGACACCTGGATTTGCCAATGCTGCTCATATACTTGGAACCTGATTGGCTGGGTAAGAACAATCAAAAAAAAAAGTTTTTGTAATGAATCCCTGGAGAGAAAGCAAAACTGAGACTGGAAGTTTTAAGAACATCACCTTTGGCGATTTTATCTGCTTGGTTATTTATTGATGGTTTAAAATATGGCAGAGTGTCTGGGGAGTGTGAAGACATTCAATCTAAATCGTGTGGATGTCACTACAAATTTTAATCAGCTTAGACTCATATAGTGCAAAATAGGCTGCAGAAATTACTTGAATCTCTTTCAGTTAAAAAATTGGCATACAATGTACAATCTCTAAGATGACAACAAAAGTCAATTTTTTTTTTAAATACATGTATTTTATTATTCTTCATTACATTATTTTCCCCCCCCACCCGTCCGTGATAAGACAGAATTGATTTACAGAAAAGAATACAGAAAACACCAAAGTTCCTGGTAGTGGGAGAGATTTCAAGTTGGGAGAGAGAAGCTCTCTCCATTCCTCTCCCGGTCTTTCCCCGTCTCCTCCTCTAGGCCTCTAGCCTCAGGGTATATATAGGTGTATGGGTTCCTTGGCCAGGAAACGAATGAATGCAGTCCCTTCC
>CAUYRH010178970.1:0-19894 GCA_963574655.1 Perodicticus potto
GCATGACCCAACCTACCACCCTTATTTTTACATATCCAATTCCAGTAACTCTCAAATCCAGTATTTTATTCAAACTCTGTTGAAGCATTTTACTAACCTTATTCCCTTTTTGGCCTATAAGACACTTTAGAATTTCCTAACGGAGTTTACTGTTGTTTAGAAATTTGCAAGGGCTTCTTTTCTGTAAATGCCACCAGCAAATTATAATTTGTCAACAATGCTATTATCTCCAGTTAGTGTCACCAGACTTAGACCTATATCGTTCATGGTATAAATTTTACTCTTGCAACATAACTACCATCTTCCCCTTAAAATGAGATCAGGTTAGCAAATCGTATAAAAAAAGCTTTGTTGTTGTTGTTTTTCTTTTTTTTAAAGACAAAGGCAAGCTTCTCTAAGCTTGAATTTATAGTTATTGAAAATAAAACAAAAACAAAAAAAAAGCAAAACATAAGAAAAAAATCCTGGGCAATAAAAAAATTACTTTAAACCAAAAAAAAAAAAAAAGAAAAGAAATATTAAGTCAGCTCTAGATCCCACAACAAAGCCCTTACAAGGAAAAACTATAGTCTTCCTTGTCTAATTTTTGAAAGACTTAATTGGTTATTAGGATTTCCACCCCAGAAAAGTGATAAATACTTCCAGCTTCTATTCTGCAAACCATCAAAAGTTAATCCTGTAATTTTTCAAGCAACTTTGATTCTCTGTGAATCATGGTGGAGGAAGAAAAAAAAGGAAAACAAAGGAGGAAAATGTCACTAGGTTGAGCTGCATTCACTCATTCAACACCTTGGTTATTTGTTAAGCTTCATAAATCTCCCTGTAGTCATACCTCTAAAAACTCAATTTTGTATTCAGAGCAAAATATAAAAGTGTGAAATGGTTCAACAGTAGTTTGTTAAACTTTTCTTTTTACACTTACTAAAAATCATGTACGCCAAGTTATCATTTGAGCTCATTTGAACTCAGCTAAAATCATCAGACTATTTTCACTAAAAGGCTACCATCTTTTATTTTTTTGTCTACTTCTGAATTGAGAATGCCATAATCTTGCTTTTCAATTTTGGATATAAAAGCTGATTATCATATAGTTAAATCACCAGTCTTGCTAGTCTAGGATATCATCCTAGGAATTAAGTGATATAAATTTCTGATGCATATTAATAAATTTTAATAAAAACATAAGCTCTGAGCATACTGAGTGAGAAAAATATAGGATATGAAAAATGGCTGTCAATAATATAATTAAATCAACTTTTCCCTCTACTAATTAATATGCTGCTTTGGAATTTCGACAGAATTCAAATTATGTGTATATTTGCTCATACGCACACACATGCACATAGTTGGGTACACAATCTTCAAAAAATCCTACGGCAAAAATGGCCACTTGGAATTGCCCGATTATAAGGAATGTGAATTATATTCTACTAAGATTGAAATATATTTAAGCAATATAGGAGAATTATGGTTGATTGTTATGGTGGACTGCTGTTTATCCAAGGTATTTATTATGTATATCAGAGGTAATTTAACAAATTGTACATAAAATTCATTTAAGACATACTTCTATGCCTACATGGAGTATATTTTCAATTTAGAAAGACAAAAAATATACACAATGTGTAAAAATAGGTTAGATTAAAAGGGAGTTTAGAAAAGGGAGAATTTAGATGAGTGGGATAAAATAACAGGGTGTTAAAACAGTGGTTCCCAACCGTGGCTATACATCAGAATTACCTCGGGTTCCATCCCTTTAGGTTCTGATTTACTTGGTCTGAGATGTGGCTTAGGCATTGGGAATTTTTAAACTAACTCCTCCCACCAGCCGCCTGGCATCTCAGCCAGAGGTTTCTGTGATGGTATTCTCTTAGTGATGGCCTGATAGCTCAGAACATGGCCTTTGGTATACACATAGATGATATCAATTATCAGATGATCATCTCTTAAAAAGCTGTCCCAAACTGGACTTATAAACTATTGCAGTATAAGGCAGAATGCCACATAATATCCTGGTGGATCAGATAAAATAGTGACATTGAGGCAAACTATATGGGTAGCCAAATTATAACTAGAAGATAGCAGTAAGGATCACAAAAAGGACAACTGATTGCATGATTTCAGTGACTAATACAGCAAGTGTAAAGAGATGGATGCTTCCATATCCTCTGAATATGCATTCTTAATTCATGGACCCATGCAATTTCACAGAAATTTTTCTCCAAAATGATACTCTGACTTCTCATTTGTCTTTGTTTTCGTGCTGCTACCTGCTTTCATTGGTATGTTCTTTCTTCCTTCAGCCATGTTAACACTATTGATTATATTACAGTTAAGCTTGATTTATTCTTCCAGATTTGGGCCTGTGAACATAATATCTCCAACAATTATATTTTTATTTCATTTTTCAAATTCTCAGAGAGCTGGAGAAACATTACTTTTGTTACCTATAGAAGATTATTAGGAATGAAAAGGCAGAAAACTGAAGCAGAGGTGGTGACGCATTCAGAAGAAATGAGAAATCCATTTATCAAGATCTGGTAAGGACAATAATTATGATATATTATGTACAGATTTAATATCTGAAATTCTTGGGACCAGAATTATTTTAGATTTTGAAATTTTCCTTATTTGGGAATATTTACACTGTACTTATTGCTTAAACATTCCAAATCCAATCGTCCAAAATCCAAAATGCTTCACAGAGCATTTCCTTTGAGTGTCATGTCAGTGCTCAAAAGTTTTAGACATTGGGTCATTTTGAATTTGGAATTTTCGATTAAGAATATTCAGCCTGTATTCCTCTCTCTCTTTCTTTGTCAAAATTCTGCACACCAACATAAGCATCATCAATTTGAGTGTTATGTATGAATATATATACACATATTTATATATATATATTTGCACATTATGTAACTCAAGAACAGCATATTTATTTGCCTTTACCAACTCTTAGAAAGTAAGCTGGATAGTAGTAAGGCTTCCTTCTTTTCTTGTTGCAGCTATTATTTATAAAGGAACTTTTTTCACTATAGTGCTATCCCAAAACTTTGGATCAGATTGGCTTCTGAATCATAGTACTTACACTATTTCATGAGCTTAATCCCCTTTTCATTTCAAAAAGGTATTACTGTTAGAAGATGAACTCAATACTTTGATTCTGAAAAATTCAAATCAGAAAATATGATGATAACCTGCCTAGATAACATTCATAAGCACTGCTTCTAAATTACATAAAGAAAGCAAATACATTGATAATTTCTAATCACTGGATTTTAAAAGTAATTTAGTCATTTTAGCTCCTCTTTTGGGTGAGAGTGAAGGCTTGGTTCATAAAAAAGTGAAAACAGAGATTTAGGTATATGTAATTATGTTTCATTAGAATTGGTTAGCATTTAGGTGACACTGGACTTTTTGTCATTTAGATTTAAGTATAATTATCAATACATCTCAAAGCACTTCTGGAAGGTTAGTATGATTCACCCGAACTTCAACGGCCAAGAAATTGATTCAGAAAACTGATTCACAAGAACTCCATTCATGAGTTCATATTCTAGGTTCCAACCCCTATGTTTAGACCCCTGCCTGGATTGAAAGTCATGGCTAGAGGCTGTTTACCCTCAGGCCACGATCCCGACTGATCAGCTCTCTGGTTGGATGTGCTTTTCCCTGTTATCTCTGATGATCACCCCAGAGTAACCTTGCCCTGATCATTTTGCTTTGTACTTCTTTTATTGAGGACCTCACTTTGACAGCCTCAGTTAGCACCCTTACACCGGAGTTCTGCTTATTATCCTCCCAGTTCTAACACTTGTCATCTACCAAACACATCACAAACTAATGGAGACACCATTCCAACGTTTTCTGCACTTGATCTTCAAACCAGAGATATATTTCTCATTTCCAATGTTTGCTAATTCTCTCTCTTCCAGTGTCTTTAAATAATAGTGGTAGGTTGATTCTAAGGAAGAAACCAATATCTACTTGTCCTCTAAAATTGTAAATATAAAAAATACTGATGGTTCCAGAGAGTTTTCAAAATGCTTTCAACATTTTTTGAAAAATTCAGTTGTGTAGGGTACGATCAGATATACTTATTAAAACACTTTCTGGACCTATCATTTCAAGGAAAATAGTTACATTTACATCAAGTATTTAAGAAGTTCAAGAGACTTAAGTAGATATTTTCTGCATTATAAAAATAATCTTTATTCTCAATGGTCATTTTCAAATCCTATAAGAATTTTCATCTGAATGAATACAAATCTCTATTAGAGCATTAACAGTAATTAATGATATTCTATTTTAGTCTTATATTTCTGGGTTTTTTTTTTTTTTTTTTTTTAACTAATCTAATTTTGTTACAGTCATACCTGGAGAATTTCAGCCAAACAACTCACAGTCAGAAAAACAAAGTCTTTAGAAAATAGTGGAATGACAGAGAGAGACAAAGACTGTGTGTGCATGTTAGGTTAAAAAGAGGTACAAACATGTTTCTAAGGCCACAACAGCACAGTACATTCACACTTGTTACCCAACTTCTTTCACACCAAAACTTGTCTGTAGGCATTCCCAATATATCAAGAACAAAAAAAAAGAAAGAAAGAAAAAAGCTTCTTTACATCTTTCCTTTTCTGCAAAACTCTAGAGTAACACTTCTTGCTCATACTTTTGCAGACATATCATTGTGTATCTCCCTTTCTCACTGAGAAAATTTGGGAAGTTAAAAACCTGCGGAAATCTTGGTTTGAAGAGGTGCCGTCATTATTCAAAATGCAAGCCTTAATTTATGATGCTTTAGCCACATTTGTAAGAAATCAGTTGTTTTGTTCATTTTCTTATCTACAAAATAAAGATAATAACACCTACCACTATTCTTGTGAAGCACAAACAAAAAAATAGCTTAGTACGGAGAAGGCAAATTTTGGAGGTCCTTACTTCTGGGTGATGCTTTGAGATGTGAGAATTGAGGGAAATTTCTGTCCCTTCTGTTCCCTTGAGCAAACAATAGCTTTGCTGAGTAATGGATCCAACCAGAATTCACACTCCCTGTATATAGCAGAATTGAGCAAAGCTAATAAATAATCAACTTTAGATTAGATTGTGGCATCTTGCACGCACTTTATTTTATGACATAGTATATATGGCAATATTATTCAAGTTACATATTATTTTTAATCATTAAGAATATTCACTAGTTATTGTTTTGCAAAATAATGACTTAGAGTTCAGTGAGCTTAGATTGATGTGTATGGATTTTCTTAAGGCAATATCTCTGTGTATGGTCTCAATTTTGTCCTATAGATGGCAGGCAAAGATATCCTCTCATAAACAAGCAATGTTTTGTCCAAAAGATTAAATGTGCCTGGAAACCAAGTCCAAGGCTCGCTCTTGAAAATCTAATTACAAAACAGCACATTTCTTCATTGTTCCAGGGACAGAAAATTGGAAGGATACTTTAGAGAAAATGTGCAATCCCACTTCTAGGTATACATTGAAGAAAACCAAATCAGTATCATGAAGAAATATCTGCACTCCTGTGTTCATTACAGCATTACATTCAATAACCAGCATACGAAAACAACCTAAGACTCTGTTGATGGATAAATGGATAAAGAAATTATGGTATGTATATATACTCACACACACATGCTCACACACCATGGAATATTATTCAGCCTTTAAAATAAGGAAATTCTGCCATTTGTGACAATATAGATGAACTTGAAAGACATTATGTTAAGTGACATAAGCTAAATAGAGAAAGAAAAATATTGCAAGTATCACTTTTACAAAAGGTGAATCTACAGGCGGTGCCTGTGGCTCAAAGGAGTAGGGAGCCAGCCTCATATACCAGAGGTGGCAGGTTCAAACCCAGCCCCAGCCAACAAAAAAAAAAACAAAACTGCCACAAAATAAGTGAATCTACAATAACCAAACTTAGAGCAGCTGAGAGTATAATGGCAGTTACCAGGCCAGGGAGTGGGAAAAATAAGGCGATTTTGGTCAAAGAGAATAACCTTCCAAATATAATATGAATAAATACTATAGATCTGATGTGCGGCATGGTAACTATAGTTAGTAATAATGCATTTTATTCTCCAAATTTGCCAAGAGAGTAGATCTTATGTGCTGCCAGCACGTGCACTCACAAACACAAACACACACAAGCAGTGTGTGTCAGGTTATGGATGTGGCAATTAGGCAATTAGCTTGCTTGTGGGATTCATTACATAACATGTACTTGCTTCAAAACACCATGTTATATGCCTTAAATATATACAATTTGCATATGGCAATCCTACCTCAATAAAGCTAGAAAACTATATAGGTATTACTGCAAGAGGAAGAAGTGTAGCCTTCTTCAGAGAGGAAGATGTAGAGGGAACATGAAAAACTTGGTTTAGGCAGGTCCCAAAAGAAATCTCAACCCCAAGAGAAGCATTTTGCATTACAATTCTTTAAGCAAACCTAGATCAGCCACATTAAACACATGCTCTGCTTCCATACAAAAAGGACTTTGAAAATTTATCCATACCACTCTTACTGGGCCACCTCACATCACTGATTTCGTCAAAAGAGCTTCCCACTGGAACCCCAATTGCTAAGTCTGCTCCAGGCTTTAGCTAAGCTTTCCTGACCAACCCAACTGACGGACTCCACAATTCTGTCTCTCTGAAGATACTTTCCTAAAACCAGACAGCCATCATTTACAAAAACCCACACTCAGGAGAGAAGGCACCCAAGCTAGAAACCAGAAGGAAAAACTAACTGTTCAGACCCAGTTCTCCCTGGAAGTTCCCCTCCAGGGAAGAGTGAAACATTCCTCACAGGCAGGAGAGAACGCATAGTGTGAAACATCTGAGCAATAGAAAGTGGTCAGTAGTGCTTCTGAAGGAGAGAGGCCATCCTTGGATGTTGATCTAGTCATTAAGTTACTACACAAATATTAATTGAGTCTATTGTGTGTTGGGCACTGTTTATACACTGAAGGTAAAGGAGTGAACAAGATAGAGAGTGTTTCTTTTCTCCTGGAGCTAATATACTAGTAAGGGGAGGCAGATATCAAACAAATAAAAAATAAAAACATCAAATGCATAACTAAAACACTGAAACTACGTAATGCAACGGACAATGGTCCCCAACCTTTTTGGCACCAGGGACAGGTTTCATGGAAGATAATTATTCCAGGGACTGGGGCTGGAGGAGGAAGGTTTGGGGATGATTCATGCACATACATGTCTACCTAAGATCAACATGTAATAGATTCTCATAAGATTCTCATGCACAACCTAGATCCCTCACAGGTGCATTTTGCTGTAGGGGTCAGGCTTCTCTCAGAATCTCTTGCTGCTGCTGATCTGACAGCAGTAACATGGTGATGGGGAGCGGCTGTAAATACAGATGAAGCTGTGCTCATCCCCTGCTGTGTATCCCAGTTCCTAAAAAGCTACAGACTAGTACTGCTCCACGGCCCGGGGGGTTGGAGACCATAAGAATAACAAATGACCAGGGTAGCTGGAGGCACCTCTTCACATTGGGCAGTCAGGAAAGACTTGAAGTCAATCCAAATATAAAGAGAGATAGTCATGGGAGGATATAGGATTAGAGAATTCTAAGCAAAGGAGATGCCAAAGGAAATGTAGAGTCCACATTTAACTTGGCTAGGATGAAGAACTTGGCTAGGATAAAAAAGAGAAGGATGCTCAGTGTGGCTAGCTCAGTAAGTGAAAGTAGCAGATAATGACACAGACATTAGTGGGACAGGATATATAGGACTTCGTGAAAGCATGATAAAGTGTTTGGATTTTGTGCTAAAAGCAATGGGAAGCAATTAGAGGGTTTTATGCAGGATAATGTATGATGTGATTTATATTTTAAGATCTCTCTCGTTTGAAATTGTAGCATAAATCATAAGGGTTCAAAAGTGAAAGCAAGAACAGCAGTAAGGAGATTTCTTGTCCAGGAAAGACATAATGGTGGCTTGAGTTAGAGTTTGCAGCAAGAGCAAAGAAGGTAAGTCAAGGGAATCAGCGAGCTCATGTTTTTAATGGGGCACAAGGAGACAAGCTGAGGCATTGGAGGATGGAGGGTGCAGAATGACGTGCCACTCACTGGTTTGAGGAGTAGTAGAGGAGGAACTGCAACCCTAGGGCAGGGAGAGAAAAATGGTACCTTCAGCTTCCAGGGGTGGGAGTGGGAGGGAGAAAAACAACAGCCAGAGGACCCCATTGGAAAGATGCCTGAGTTTCCCCAAATAAAAGGGCCACTCAAAAATCCACATTTCAAATCAGTAACTGAGACTGCACAAGAGGCCCCCTGTCCCCGGTTTTGCTCTAAAACTCTCACCCATTTTAACACTAGCAATGTTTCAGCACGTGCTGCCCTGAACTGAAAGGCATTGCTGGAGCTGGCAGGTACAGCCCTCCATCCTTAGGATGCAAGGAAAGATGCTAGAGATGGCGGCAATGATGGCTAGTCAGAGAGGAGAGGTCTTTTGTGGCGATGCCAGTGATTCAGGCTCAGAACACAGAGGTGTTCATCAAAACATCTGTAGCGTTGATGTCATCTAGCACAGGGTGATAGAAGGGAAGAGGACAAAAGGAGAGTAGAGAGAAGAGAAGACGGGGAGGAAGGAGAAGATCTACCAGCATCATTTCCATAACTAGTTTTTATGGCTACCATTACGGTTTGTATACACTCAGAGATTTGTAGACGTGTTATGATGAGGTAGACACTGTCCACACTGTCCACATAGCAATCCTGAAAGTTGAGTGGTAAAATTTCGCTTTTATAGGTGAAGAAACTGAGCCTTAAAGAGAGCAAAGGATTTGTTCATGGTCACAGAGCCACTAACAAAGCCAGGATTCAAACCAAGTCTATTGGACTCCGAGGCCTGTGGTTGCCGTGGGCAGAGAGTGGAGGAGCCTGGGAGGCAGCATCCGACCATGAACTCTGAAAGCCCTGGTTTGCAGAACAGTGAACACAGTCAAGAACCACAGGATGACCAACAGGGACAGCACCCGGGATTCTTCCCAGGAGTGAAGCAACACGGAAGCATGAGAGACAGAACATCCGACTGAGAGCTAGTGCTTCTGAGAATATTTTGGATATTGCTGTGTTTAGTTTGACCCTGCTACCCGGCCACTTGAAATGGAAATACTGCTACCCAACTTCATAATTCTGCAGTGAGGTAGGGGCAGTGCGACTTCCCACCCTGCTCCCGAGTTGCTGCAGCTAAAAAGAATTTAAAAAAAAGGCTTATCTCTGTGTGTACAATTAAACGTCTACAGAGAGCAGTGTTACTCCCACTCAAAGGCATCCGCATTCCCCTCATTTTATGAAAAAATTATAAAAGTGTTCCTTGCTGAGTTGAGTTATGTCCTGAAGTCTTTGAAGAAAACTTAAGTCTCTCCGGACTTGCATAACTCTCCTAAAGTGTGTGAAACCAAAAGGAAAGATAAGGTTATGTTACGTTTCAATTAGTTTCTTTTCAAACAGCCACAGTTTTATACACATAAGAAGAGTTGAGACTAGCTCTCATTATTCTTGTTTATAATGCAAACATTGAAAATGTTTCAAAATAGATTTTTCCCAGAAGGAAGATATTTTCAACTTTAGAAGTTTCACATTTTCCTGTCTAGAAAGTTGGTCTTATTGGAAAAGGTGTTCTCTGGTTCGGTCTATACCCTTTCTTCACCAGATTCAACGAGGCACGAGTTTTTCACATCTGATACTCCTTCTCAAACGACTAGTCACCATAAAAAGCATGAGGTAGAGCCCATAGGCCTCACATACATGAAAATCAACTCAAAATGAGTCACAGACCTAAATTACAAAACTAAAACTATACAATCTTTAGAAGGAAACATGGATGGAAATTTTCATGACCTTGGGGTGAGCAAAGAGTTTTTACAAATAATGCCAAAAGTATGATGTATGTAAGAGAAAATTGATAAATTTGAATTAATCAAAATTAAGGTCTTTTGTGTCAAAAGGCACCATTAAGAAAATAAAGACAAAACCTAGAATAGGAGAAACTATTTGCCAGTCATGTGTGTGATAAAGGATTTATACTTAGGATATATATGAGGAGCTCTTTCAGCCCAATATAAAAAGAAAACAGAACCTAGTTTTTAAATGAGCAGAAGATTTGAATAGGTATTTTATAAATAAGATATGTAAATGGTTAATGATCACAGGATAAGTTGCTCAACGTCACTAGTCATTAGTAAAATGAAAATGAAAACCTAAGGAGACACCACTGCTCATCCACTAGAATCTGTTATCAAAAAGATCGTCAACCCCAAATGCTGGTGAGGATGTAGAGAAACCAGAACCCTTATACACTGCCGATGGGACTGTGAAATGGAAGTACTACTTTGGAAATGAGTTTGAAAGTTTCTTTAAGAAGTGCAATGTAATTCATTAATTTTACTCATGGAAATTTACCCAAGAGAAATAAAAACATATGCCTATGTAAAGACATGTTTGCCAATATTTATATCTGTATTGTTCATAATAATCAAAAAGTAGAAACTATTCCAATTTCCATCAACTTGTGAATGAATAACAAAATGTGGAATTATTTATATAATGGAATATCATTCAACAATAAAAAGAACAGGCTGCTGATTGATGCTAAAACATAGATGAATCTCAAAGGCATTATGTTCAGAAAAATAAGCCAGATCTGAAGACACATAATTCATTTATAGGCAATGCCCATAAATGACAGATCTATGCAGAAAGAAAGAATATCAGTGGTTGTCCAAGGCTGGGGTTGTATTGGGAACTGAATGCAAATAGGGATGAGGAGGCTTTACTCCACGTCATCCTCACTGAGACTGAATTCAAGGAAGACGTCATCAGGTTCAGAGGCAGAGACAAGGAGAGAACGTGGTGAATTCCTGGCTGTCTCTTAAGGCTCTGCTCACATTTCATTACCTAAAACAAATCACTTGGCTGTGCCTAACTTCACAGTAATTGGAAGAGTACAGTTCCACCTTGTACCTAGACAGCAGAGAGCTAGAAGTAGTGGCAAAATTAACTATCCCCTAGAAACCAAAATTTCCACGCTTGGGTAGGTACCCTACAGAATCCCCCCATAAGTATACCAAAAAGTATATCTATACCACAAACATGTTCACTGGAGCATAATTTATAATAGAAAAAATAAAACAACTCAATGTCTATCAATAGTGAAAGAGATAAGTTATCGTATTTCTCACTAAATGGTATCATACCTAGTAGTCCAGGTGAATAATACATGGATAAATAAAAATAAGTTACTGTATCAGTACAGATAAATCAAAAGAGGCTAATTTTGAGGAAAGTTGCAAAAAAGTACATGCACAATGATTTTAATTGTATAAATTATTAAAAACACATTGTGTAGATATGCTATAAAGAAATGGGAATGCATTAACTTTAAGACAATGTTCATGTTTGAGATTTGGGGATTGAGGGACTTTCTAACATATTTGCAACATTTTGTTTCATTTAAAGCATTTAAAGAAGTTGTGGCAAAATGTTAACAGCATTAAAACTAGATGGTGGATAATGTGGTTATCCTTTATATTTCTCTTGTTCTTATCAGTATGCTTGAAACATTGCTAACTATAAAGCAAAACAGTTACTGCAACTAAAGTATGATTGTCAGCAGAGAGAAGTGTCACAGGCGTAATAAGGGACGCAAAAGACAAGGCTGAGCTGAGAATAAGACAATGAGTTGCCCTTCCAAGTACCCAGCTATCAAAAAGGAGCCATGAAAGGAAATGAATCCACATTACTAACTGGGCAGTCTCAAAGCAAAACTGCCAAGATCCGACTCTCTGATCTAGGGAAAGTTAATAGTGAAAAAAATCTTCAAAAAACACCATCTGTCTTTTCATGTTCTTTAATAATACATTGTGGTCAATGAAGAGGTAATTGTTAGGACTTTTATGATATACAAATTACCATGCCTTCTACATTGTAAAAGCGTTCGTATATAACAGAAATAGAATGGAAGGGAAAGTGAGGAAAAGAAAGAATGGTACGAGGTAGAATGAAAGAAATTTGGAATGGCGTGAAGGTAGGAGGGTCTGTCCTAAAGTCTGTATACTGAGCTGCTGTCCCTACTCTGTCTTGAACAAGCAACTTCAGTTCTGTAAATCTGTTTTCTTCTCCCTACTATGGGGACAGCTGCCTAGTTTCCAGCTCATCAGACTGTGATCTTCGAATAAAAGTCAGGGTCACAATTCCAATTCAGCATGAAGGTCAAAGCCACACATTTTTTACCAGGGCAGTCAATATCATAGAAGCAGGTGGGGTGGGAAGTAAGTTTATAGATCCCAGGGAGACTTCTGGGTTTCACACTTCCATCCATATCGTACATAACACCCTCTGTCAGGGAGGCCTGGCAGAGAATTGTGAGAAGAATCAAAGATCTATGCCAACCTCTTGACTTTTCAGAATTCTAGAACAACATAGGAAAACCCAAGAGATCCTGGTATGTACACGAATCCTTAATGTGCCCCAAACTTGCTGTGAAAAGATATAGATTATAGAATATGCGACAAGCCTCACCAGAGTGGTTTCTATTATACCAACTACGTGCTGAACACTGCACTAATACAAAACAAAAACAACAACAACAACAAAAAACGAATGAAGGCCGGGTACAGTGGCCAACGCCTGTAATCCTAGTGCTCTGGGAAGCTGAGGTAGGGGGATCAGACGAGCCCAGGAGTTTGAGGTTGCAGTGAGCTTTGATGATGCCACTACACTTTAGCTGGGGTAACAGAGCAAGACCTGCCACAATTTTAAAAAAATAATAATAGTGAGCCTCAGCTATTCTTTTCTTATCACTTGTCTCTCCTCACCACCCTCCCTGCTGCACTTCAGCCCATTTCTGCAGAGACCTAATGACTTCTAGAATTTCTCTCCGGTAACTTTTAACTGGGACTAGCCCACATCAAGACATTTCCCTGTAACTTATCCGTAAGTCATCATCCAGTAGATATAATTTGGAAGGATGAAAGTAGCACCAGGACATGCGGGTAAGAGAGGCTCCCTTGGGAAGCAGAATGTCCCTGGTTTAAAATAAATTTTCTTCAGGTTAACAGATAGACATTCTCAGATAAACGTTTTCCAAATAATCCAACACTCTCTAGCTTACATTTGATATGATGTCATAACAAACCAAGATCTTTCCATTAAAGTGTCAGTCTCAGATTTATACCACAGACATAAAAATAAAAGCTACACTGAGGCAAAGGATGTTAATGGAAGTTATGGACATGCATTAAGTAGAAAATGTGCCTCGGAGTGTTGTTTATGTACAAGACTATTTATAAATTTGAGCTTGCATTTCCTCAGACTTTTTTTTTTAAGTGTCTATATTACCGATGTTCTAGAAACATTTCTCACGTCTTAATTGTGTTGTGGAACACGCTGATTCCAAGCAACACATTGAGGACAGTTTTCAAGTCTGTGAACAAGAAAGAACTCTTCTCATCCATATAGAGCCCAGGGCTTTATTTATACAGATATAAACACATATGAAGTATTTACTGTGAGCCACTGTCTGTACAAAACACAGGAGATTTAGAAACTACTCTCTCTCTGTTACAGGGACAGCGAGGTTTCCCATCTGTGCCCCCAAGTTGGTACTAGGATAATATTTTTCTGTGTGATGAAAAGAAACAATTGACAGAACAATGCAGGAAGCAGGGTCCAAATCATCAAACCAAACCTAACATTGAGGCTCGGCTCCTGTATCTCAGCAGCTAGGGCGCCAGCCGCGTACACTGCAGCTGGCAGCTTCAAACACAACACTGAAAGCTATGGAAAATATGGGATACCTTTAATCTGAGGAAGTACGGCATCAGATTTGCATTAGTAAAAGATCCTCTGGCCAGGGTGGAAAGAACAAGGTACAACGAGGGGTAAGGAGATGGGTTCAGAGTCCCTGGGGTAATTAAGGGCTTCAGTGCGAATGAAGTTTATAACAGACATAATTTGATAACCAAATGAGTTGGAGGTGAAGAATTGAAGACAGGGTGATTCAGTAACTCATTATTTCCTGGATTCTGCTCCTAGACGAGAAATGGTACCATTGACTAGAAGAAGAGAAGAAAAAGAAGCAAGTTTGCAAGGAGAGGGGGGGTGAGAGATGATGAGTACAGTTTTGAACATGTGAGGCCTGAGGTATCTCAGTGAGTACCCAGATGGGTATGCCTAGCAAGTCCTAGAAATGCAACTAGGGCTTGCTCAGAAAATACGCAGAGGGGTATAGCTGAGACTTCAGGTGTTAATGAGCTCCCGCAAAAGGTCTATGGTGGAAGAAATTAATAATAATAATAATGGCCACTACTTAAAGAGTATTTCTTACGTGTCAGGCCTATTCTAAGCCCATTACATGTGACATTGATAACTCTTCTCATCTTCACAGAAATCCAATAGGGTGGGCATTATCACTACCCCCACTTTCAGCTGTGAGACTAAGGCACAGAGAACTAAGCAGCTTACCTGGGCTCACACACTGCTAGTCAGTAATGAAGCTCGGACGTGAACTCAGACAAAAGTTCCAGTCTACGTTCATCATTACCACACAACGCAGCCTTCCTAAGAGAGGGTGGCCAGAGAGATAACCCAGGACAGAAAGGAGGAAGGACCGCTTGAAGAATATTGGGAATGAGAAGCTAGAAATGGGAATGAGAAGACCAAGAAATAGGAGGGGCCGGGAATGTCAAACACTGAAAATGTTGTTAGGCAATGACATTTCTGAGCACACAGGAGGAGAAAAGAACATTTTCTTTAAAAGAACCAAACAAAACTTACAAGTGACCTAATAACATTGCAGCAAAAAATTCTGTTGACATGATAAAGGGTTTCTGTCCCCACTGGTCACATAAACATGAGAAAGTGAAGCACTATGAATTCCAACGTGCACATAGATACTACTCAGGATCAAGCTTCCCTGTGTTCCTCTTTTGTACATGGGTCACTACGAAAGTTCTGAGACAGGGTGTGTTGCGGACCATTATTTCACTTCTATGAAACACAGTCAACAGCATCCTTTCTGATTCACCCTTGCAAATTTCAACTTGCTGGGCTTATCGGTGTTACCAGTAAGGCTTTGTTTGTTTCCATCCAAACAGATTTTACATTTCTTGATTTTTGTGAATCTCAAAACTTTCATAAGGATCCATGTACAGTTACCTGCAGTCTAAATTTGCCTTTTCATAAGTTAAGGCCCCTGAAAACCAAAATGATGCATTCTGCTGGAAACTCTTTCCCAAAGGAGACTAGCTCGGGCACTTCCCAGCAATGATTGTAAACCCAGTTTGGGCAGCACAATCTCTCTCCTGCCACTGCCAAGAAAATGAAAAGCGGAGACAGAACAAAAGCAGCTTTGCAAGCCATCCTTGAAAAAGCCATAATCAGATCAAAACCAAATGAATGAAAATCCTTAAAGCCTTTAGATATGCTCTTTGAGGCTGTTTGATAACACCCTAAACCCTGGTATAGCGTGCATATTCCAGAAGTCTGAAAGTAACTGAGCATCCCCAAATCTAATCTCTCATCCCAGAAGAAAACTGTAAAGCCTATCCTTTTCTTATTTTCTACTGGGGGAAATACACTATGATATTCTGACTCTGAAAAGTTAGGAATTGGTATATCATTAGTTCCCCTCTTTACTTCAATGGCAATATAGCTCCCTCTTGTGGAGATTTAGGATATTTCCACCCAGGAGAGTCCTCTCCAACTTAACACACCCCCCACACACACTTTAACCACTAGGTTGTCTTTCATAACTCTAAGCAGCAATAAAAAATAGGCTATTCTACCACATCTTCCTTACAGAAGCACTAGAATACATCCCCTGGCAGCCTACATTCACTCTTCTTCTGGAAATGAAGTAGCTGGTAACAAAATGTGACCATGCATCAAATATTTATTGAGCTGTTGTGAAAAGCATGGACACAGGGCACTTGAAAATGCAGAGCTGGTTTCTGTAAAAATTTACAACTTGAAAAAGAAGCCCCAACAGCCTGATGAAAACTGTGTATCGGTTGCTCTGGTGGGAAAGACAGCCTTAGGCGAGCACAGTGGCACAGGTGAGCATCCCCGCCGACGACCAACAGTGCCAAACACCTCATACTAGAAGACCATTGTCCTGGGGAAAGTGGCTGAAATCCTGTGACTATGAAACTGATGGGTTTTTTTCTCTGTGTAAGTCTTCTATCACTCTTTTCAGAGGTGACACGACCAGATAGAAATGCCACTAACTTCTTGTACGTCAACCTTAAAAGTTCACAATATCTAGGTCTATCTTTCCTTTGTTTCCTCTTGTTTCAGGAAAAAAAAAATCTCCTTCTCTCCCAAGATTGACCTCAACTCCACTGTCCTCCCCTGGCTCATTTCCCTCCACCTGCAATATTGCTCAGGCCTCTTTCATGTCCTACTCTGATACTTCTTTGAACCACAAAATCCACATGAATTCCTCCATTAGAATTGGAGTCCACCAAGGCAGAGATTTTTGTTTGTTTCACCTGCTAATAAATTTCCACCACCAACAACAGTACCTGGTACATAGTATGTAATATTCAATAAAGTTTTGGTGTTTGTCAACAAATATTTTAATTGAATATAGTCCATAAAGCATACATATCATCCTTTTAAAGTTTACAATTCAGTAGCTTTTAATATATTCACAAAATTGAATGACAGTGGTGCAATCATTTAGCCCTACAAACATCGCTTCCCCTTAACACCTTGCAGTTTAGCTTTGCCTCCATTCTCCCACCTGAGACTTCGCTCTCAAAGGTTAACTGTGTCTCTGAGACCCTCTAAGCTGGGCTGTACAAACAATGGCATGAACGTCAGGCAGTACCTGGCCTGCCAGCAGCGGCATGTTACAAAGCAATGAAGCCAGTAATAGCTGTTCACCTGAAAAGGGAACCTCCACCATGCTAATGAGGGAGAAGGTCGGACCAGACATGTAGGGTGGACCAGACATGCAGTGACAGTCACATAGGGACATAAGCAGCAGATCACAGTGGGGCATTACCAGTCACAGCGTACACTCCTGTGGCTGTGAATCCTCCCTCAATGCCACACTCAATGGGTTTCGTGGTCTTCACCCTCCTTGACCTTTGTTCAGTATTTGGCCTTATTGACCGTGTCCTTACCGGGAAATTGACACCATGACACTTCAGTCTTACATCGACCGTGGCTTCTCTGCCTGCCACTCTTTTCTTCCTAAAGAATGTGTTTCCTTGGGTCTTTCCTTTTTTCCCTACACATCCTCTTCTGCCTATCTCAGCCACTCCTAAGCCTAAGGCTCTGGTTCTGGTGCTTGGTTCCAGCTCTCGTCCTGACATTCCAACTGTCCACGTGACATCTTCCAACTACCTGTGTCTGTTGCAACACAAACCCACCAGGTGCCTCCCATTCTCCCTCCCTCCTTAAGGAAGCGTGATTTCCTCGTTGCAGCTGGCAGTCATCTTATAGCCATGAAGGCACCAGACTGGAAATGCAGCCAACAGACAGAATTACTTGACCTGAGAGATTCTTTCTCCAGTCACAGGCATGCTACCTGTACCGCTATGTTTAGCACCAGCTGCCCCTCCTCCATCCCTGCCACCCTCAGCTCAGTTCATTACTTTCCCAGGCTGGTGCCCCCTCCTTCCTCACCAGTGGGACTGGTGCCCACTGCCATTCTGCTGCTTCCTGGCCTCAACCTCTCTGGCTGGGCATGGCCAGACGCATTTCTTTCTGCCCTACATGTAACTGCCCTCTGCCTCTGAAGGCAGCTCCCTCATGCTCTGCCTTGATCCTTTATGCTTACATACTCTTTTTTAAGTCTTGCTTTTTTTCTTAGACTAGTCTTAGGTTTACCGCAAAATAGAGTGGAAGGTACCGAGATTTCCCATAGCCCTCCTTCCCCAATACATTCATAGCCTCCCCCATTATCAACACCTCCCACCTGAGTGATACATTTGTTACAACTGCTGAGTCTATGCTGACAGTATTATCACCCAAAGTCTGTAATTTACATTAGGGCTCACTCGTAGTGTTACACATTTTATGGGTTTGGACTAACATTATAGTTATACATGTTATACCTATAACATTATGTTATACATCCACCATTATAATATCTTTCATGGTTTCTGTACTTGTCTTTTTTCCTATTATACTCTTCTTCTAAAGACACTAAATTTTCAAAAGCAAGATGATATAAAGAAAAAAATGCTAAATAAATGCTAGCAAAGGAAAAAGGGCAAAATCACGAAGGTGGTGGTAAAATGCTGAAATTTGAGCAGTTTATGAAGTCAAAACTGTATATTTCAGGTACTCAAACCAAGAATTGTTTTAAGAGCACTGCAATTAACTCCAATTTGTGTCTTTGCCTCGATTTGCTTTGACTCATTGTTAGCCCCCAAGATTTCTGGTAGTTCTGAATAATGTTTTCCTTCTTAATCACTGTGGAAGGCAGAATGGCCCCCCAAAGATGTCCAAGTCCTGTTTTCTGGAATTTGTGAGCATGTTAAGTTACATGGCAAGAGTTGCAGGTGGAATTAAGTTTCCTAATCAGATGGCCTTAGACGGAGAGATTATCCTGAGTTATCCATGTAGGCTCAAAATGATAATAGGGAGGGAGAGAAAGGGGGAGGCAGAAGAGAGAAAACCAGAGAAATGGCCTCACAAGAACGACTCAGGCAGGTATTAACTGGCTTTGGAAATGAAGGAATCATGAGCCAAGGAATGTGGGTGACCTCTAGATGCCGTAAAAGGCAAGAAAACATATTGTCTCCCAGAGCCTCCAGAAGAAACACACGCCTGCATTTACCAGGGAGACCCATAGTGGAATTCTGACCATCAGAATTATAAGATAATCAGTATGTGCTGTTTTAAGTCACCAAGTTTGTGGTAATTTATGATAGCAGCAACAGGAATCTAATACAATCACTTTTCATACAATAGGAAAACAATATATTCACTTCAATAGGAATTTTTAATGTGGATGGTCTTCCTGGCAATTTGAAATGATCCAGTGGTCAATTTTCAATGATGGATGAAAAGAAACTTAGAAAAAAAATTACAAAAAGTTTTGATATTTTATTTTAAATTGGCCATAAGCATCTACGTAGCTTTACCTAAAATGAGATAATGTCATTGATAACCCTTCATGCACTTTGACCCTTCTACTCACTCAACTTCACATGTCTTTTGGTTGAAATCACAATGTACACTGCTAAAATAGAAAATATAGATATTGTGACATTAAACTTCATCATTCAGTCATGCTTATTAAGTTAAACTATGTAAATCACCACATGGGGTACTTTTTAATACACTACACAATTCTAAAAATATGTATGAGCCCTCAATGTTAATTTAAAAACAATTAAATTAAACAATTAACTATGTACTATTAATATTTTCACCTGAAAAATGAAATGATACAAAGAAACGTCTGCTCATTTCAACATACAGCTTGTTGTGCTCTAGCCTCTTTCTGGTGGTCATTTTGTCCCCCTCTGATGTGTAGAACAAATGGAAATCTGATGTGGTTTTCCCCCGGGAAAGGCAAAGGAACAAATGAATGAGATACTTACAACTTCTATCTCAAGACTCCGAATTAAAGGGTGCTATTGATGAACTAAAATGTATTTCACTTTTATTTTCATTTTATTTTATTTTTCATTTTTATTTTTTTTTAAGGGACAGTCTCACTTTGTCACCCTCGATAGAGTGCCATGGAGTCACAGCTAACGGCAACCTCCAGCTCTTGGGCTTAGGTGATTCTCTTGCCTCAGCCTCCCGAGTAGCTGGGACTACAGGCGCCTGCCACAACACCTGGCTACTTTTTTATTGCAGTTTGGCCAGGGCCAGGTTT
>CAUYRH010178979.1:0-22056 GCA_963574655.1 Perodicticus potto
GACAGAGTCTCACTATGTCATCTTTGGTAGAGTGTTATGGTGTCACAGCTCACAGCAACCTCAAACTCTTGGGCTTAAGAGGTTCTCTTGCCTCAGCCTCCCGAGTAGCTGGGACTACAGGTGCCCGCCACAACACCCAGCCATTTTTTTGTTGCAGTTTGGCGGGGGCAGGGTTTGAACCCGCCACCCTTGGTATATGGGACCAGTGCCTTACCCACTGAGCCACAGGCGCCGCCCAAGAGTGATTTTTTTATAGCAATAAACAATTACCACATACTAGGTCTGCTCACAATTTGCCTTTCACTTGGTCCAAGAAAATAGGAAATAAACATAGGAAATAATCTCATTATGGCTTCCTAACTACTCCACTTCTGACTGGTATATCAATTTAGCCCACAAAGTTAAGCTCAGGCCATGTGATTTCAATGAAGACTAGCAAAATATTCCAGCCCAATGGCAACAGTAATTAGTTCAAAGATAGGTACATGACTCAAACTATGCCAAGGGAGTTCAATGGGGATTTGTTTCCAGCTTGATAGCCGAGAGAAGCTAACAGCCATCGTTACCACATATGGGGAACAACTGCCTGAGAAGGAAACCAACAGGGAAGAAAGTGTGATGAGACGCAGCACACTCTCGAAGACATACAGAGGAAGTAGTCCCTTTTCTTTCTGCATCAGTAGAGGTGGAAAGGATGCAGCTTTTGAAAATATTTACCCTAAAAAACCACCTGAAGAAAGAAGCAAGCCACTTAATATTTAGTTTCTAAGTACGTGATCTACTCAGAAGAATTATTAAAATCATTTATGAGCATGGGTTCTTAAATAAAAAACAGTTCTCCAGTCTGTTACTGGAAATGTATCTACAGTTGAAAGTACAGTATAACAATCTGTATTTGACAAATGAAAAAAAATATTTTAGGCTCCACGTCCACAGCCCAGTGGTTACAGCATCAGCCACATACATCGAGGCTGGTGAGTTCGAACGCAGCCAGGGCAAGTTCAACAACAATGACAACTGCAACAAAAAATAGCGAGGCACTGTGGCAGGCACCTGTAGTCCCAGCTACGTGGGAGGCTGAGGCAAGAGAATTGCTTAAGCCCAAGAGTTTGAGGTGGCTGTGAGCTATTATGAAACAGCACTCTACCACACTATACCGAGGGTGACATAATAAGACTCTGTCTCAAAAAAAAGGAAAGAAAAAAAATATTTTATAATCAGAATGGGATGCATGAGTTATCAAGTAAGAAGGTCATATAATGTGAGACAGATATGGGCATGAAAGTTGAATTAACCAATCAGTAATTGTACATTATATGTAAGACTCCATCAAAACAGAATACTATTTTACATTTCCCTTTTCACATGTATTGAAAACAATTAAGATCCCCAGCCAAAAACTGCAATAAAAAATAAATAAATAAAAAAGACTCTAATAATTAAATAGGAAAAGAAAACAATTAAGACCAATTAACATGTTTACAATATCAAGCATAAAGATAAACAGAAAAAATAACCCTATTTCTTAATCTGGAGGCTTGTTTTTACAAGGCTGTTTTAATAATCCAAGATTTGAAATGTCAATCAAAATATGTAGAAAAGCCTCTGTAAAAAAGTTTATACATAAAACATCAAAACAGCAATTAAAAAGTGATAAACCCAACAGAAGTTACATATTCTAATAGCCCAGAACCAATGTAAAATTTTTAAACACTCAATCTAAAATATTTTAAAAGTCCAATCTAAAATGTCATCGCGTTTTAATACTTATATGTAATAATAATTTTAATAATGTCAAAAATATGTTAACCTACAACCACAAAGATACAAAATTACTAACTACCTAAAAATGAATAACATCCATACAAAGTAAATATTAAGTTAATGGCAATGAATGACAAAGCTTACTGGAAATTTATTTTCAAAGAAGAACCCTTACTTTACTCTGCACTTCTTCCGGGAGTTCTAACAAAGTAAATGTATAATTCAGAAGGACAGAATCTCTTCTTTTGGTTCAGTATTCAACTATTTTCCTCTTACATTCTTTATAAAACCATAACACATATGAAAATAATTTAATTTAATTATTGTCTGGCAATAGCAAAATCAGAGAATCTTGTAAATCACACACCAGAGGTCCTCTCTGAGAAGGCCTGGCTAAGCAGAACATGAAATTCCTGCAGTAAATGCACTATGAAAAACCATCTTCCCAAGAGCAACCCAGAAAACACAGAAACAACACTCACGATATCCTCTGTTCAACAGCAAGTTATGAAGGATTTTACATCAAAAGGTCAACTTCAGGGTGCCCTACTTAGGACTGCGCATGCTTGCTCTCGTCATAAACCACAGGTGCTCTTGCGGTTTGACACCCAGCTCTTGTGGTCTAGCCTGCAGCCATCTCAAGGGTCCTACTGTCCAATAAGAGCTCTTTTAGTTGTACCAAAACATCCTGGGTTAGGCAGTTTCCTCTCTATCAGGAACAGTCTGTCTGTTCTCTCTTTTTATTATGCTTGTTTCTATTTTATTTTATATCTTATTTTTCCATCTCTTATACTGTTCCCTGTTTGTCCCTAACTGTAGGGTGAAGACTCAACCCTATTATGTTTTTGGTATCAATATCTGTGCTGGTAGAAATTAACAATATCTTGAAAGAGTACACAACAGGAGTACTGATAATCAGTACCAGTCTGGTCCTTCTGAACCATGGAGCTGTTGCAGGACAACAGGGTTCTGGTTTGGTTCTCACACTGAGAAGACATGCACAGATTACAAGGCAGAAGGAAATAAAAGGAGATTGTAGCAGCAGAATCTAGAGAAGTGCAGTGCCAAGCCTGATCCCTGCCCTTCCTGATCTCCAGCCCTTCTGATTCATGCATTCCTTCCCACAGTTTTGTATCCTAGTTCCCATATCTTTCACCTAGAAAGTTTTATTCATTTTGTTATTCAGTTGTTTTGAGTTCTTTATATATGTTTTGCAAATGTTTTCTCCTAGAGTCTTGCCTATTCATCTTTTTAACAATATCTTTTGATGAACAGGTTTAATGTAGATGGAATCTAACTCATCAGTTTCTTATATGATTATTGCTTTCTTTGATTTAGGAAGCCTTTGCCTACTCTCAAGTTATAAAGATATCTCCAATCTCTTATATTTTCTTCTACAAGCTTTATATTTTAAATTTCACTCTCAGGTCTAGGATTTATCTTGAATTAGTAGTTGTATATAGTGGGACTCAAGGTTGATTTGTTTTCCAAACATTGAAGGCTCATTTCCCCCACTGGATTGTTTGGTGCCTTTCACGAAAATTAAATGACAAATAAGACTGAACTTACTTGGGGTTCACTTCACGTTTCTATTAAAAAAGATGTAGATCTAAATCAAGAACTAGACCTGCATATATATTCTTAACAAGCAATCACTATGTACCAATCGGGTAAGTTTTTTTTATTTCACTTTGATCTCTGTGCCTTCTTTTTCTTGACATATTGCAGTCGATGGGACTTGAGTAAAATGTTGAATAAAAGCTTAGAGTGTGAAAATCCTTACTTTGCTCCAAAGCTGAGGGAAAAACTGTCCAAAATTTCACTGTTTACTACTGTTTTTGCTGCATGTTTTTCAGAATTGCTTCCATCTTGCAAAGTTCCCTCTGAAAGTTTTTATCAGAAATGGATGTTGCTTTTTCTGCATTTATTATAATGCTCATATAGTTTTTCTCCTTTACTCTGCTAATATAGTGTATTACACATTGATAGATTTTTAAATATTAAACCAAACTCATTATTATGAATAATTTTGTGTATCAACTAGAACGTGCAGGGCCCAGATGTTTGGCCAAACATTACTCCGAATGTGTCTATAAGGATATTTCTCCATATGTGCCTAATTCAAAAAACATCTCAGTAAGAAAACAAATAAAGTAGATAGCCACTTTCCCTAAAGTGAGCAGACTTCATCAATCAAATGAATGAATAGGATGAAAACTCTTACTTTCCCTGGAGTTAAGACCCTGATGTCAGACTGCATGAGCCAAACACAGGTTTGTTCCACATTCAGACTCCAACTAAAACATAGGTTCTTCTTGGGTCTTCAGCCTGCCAGCTTTCAGTCGGACACGTACACTATTGGCACTGGGTCTTCAGTTTACTGGCTGCAGATCCTGGGACATGCCAGCCCCCATCAGTTAATAAATTCTTATATACATGCACATGAATTCATGTACACACCCACATGTGCACATACACACAGGCTCTGCTGGTTCTCTCTTTCTCATGAGAACCTGTCTAATACACTTGTGTTACAAAGATAAATTTCACTTAAACATTAATTAATATTACTGCCCTCACTTTATAACACATCAATGAGTGCTTTTGGGGGGCTTTGGCATTTGTTTTTTCCAAGTTGCCTTAGTTTAATTAAGTTCATGGGTTCCTATGCTTACATAACCAGAAGGACCTTTCTCTTATTTTCTACAAATAATTATTCTCTCATTAAAAATAATTTCCCATGAAGTAGTAATGAAGAATGCAGTAATATAAAGTAGCTTCTTGAACATTTCTGTTTTTCTGAGATTTGATGCTCAAGAATAAGAAGTCAAAGAATAAAAAATGTGGATAGATATTAAAAGGTTATGTAGGAGAAGAGGTCAGACAGCAGTTAGCTTAAATAAGCTAGTCTTCAATGATCAGGAAAAAAACTTAGTTAAGAAATAATAAGAACAGTTATATTCTTTGTTTTCAAATAGCTGAAATTATTATCTCTAATATCCCATTAGTTAAGCTTCTTCCAACCCATTTTCCAAACATTCGACATTCTTCTAGACTTAAGATTAGGTAACTTAGGAATAGCTGGAAAAGTGATAGAAAAGAAACAGTAGGATAAAAAAAGGAACGTGAGAGGAAAGCAGCAGGATAATAAAAACACCATTGTGTCAGGGTGTAAAGATTCCTGTTTAGGAGTCTGGAGGTGGGAAGAAGAGGGAGAGTTCGGGGAAGGATGCCTCTCTTTCAGAAGAATGTGTGGGAGGGCACACGACGGCACGTTTCATGGAAAAGAGTCGATCACATGAAACAAAATAGCAGTGTAAACATCAGTGTCAACTCAGATGTCATCTCTGCAATTTTCTTCCTCTGTTATATCATGGATCTTCCTATGTATTATTACCTCTGCTAGAAACATTCTCACCCCCTGGTTCCACCAATCATATTTATACAACTTAATTATGAAAATATACAAATGCTTCATATTTCACCTTAAATGCCTACAGAGTAGACCAGTTCCTCCCACCACAAACAACCCAATGCCTAAAATATGTGGCACAAAGACCAATCATACACCAATCATGTGTAACTAGTGAAATTAGTTGCATAGTTGTTTCATAAATGTCAGTCTGTGAGCTCACTTGTGGGGGAATAAAGATAATGCTTATTTTGCTCATCACTGAAACTCCCAAATAAGGTGGTCAATAAATATATATTGCATGAATTAATGATTGAATGAAAAAAATGTGTCCTTGGATATATTTTCATCAATTATAGTATTTATCTACTATTTATTTTATTTATTCAGAAGACACTTGCATAGCACTTAATAAGTGCTGGATCCTGTTCAAAGCACACTGCATTTAATAACTCAGTCCTTAAAGGTTGGTATAATTATCATCCTCAGTGAAACGGATGAGAATATCAATGCACAAAAAGGTTAAGTAGCTTGCTCAAGGTTCATGATAGATACAAAAATGAAATCTAGAAGCCTAGTTCTAAAATCCATTACTGGATTAAATTTTAACTGCAGTGCATCAAAATAATGTTCATAAAAAACTACTGAAAATGTATCTTCTAAAATGTTTAAAGATCTGAGATGTCACATTTCAGCTAGGCATTCACACATACATATAGTAAATTATAGAAAATGTCAATACCTGGTCCGTGATGTGGATTTCTTCTGTTTAGTAATTGAGTAATTATAGGAGTTTCAAAAAGAAATAGATAAATTAAAATTTTCATATTACCTATTACCTTTTTCATATTATAATCCAAATGCCTAGAGGCATCATTGAAAAAAAAAAGAATTAAATCTGAGTCAGAGCTGAGGCTGTCATTAAAGTTGATACTTTTTTCCCATTCATGGGGAAAAGGAAGGTATTTTATAGAATCTAACATGTTGACTATGAAAGATTGACTGGGTAAAAATGTAAATGCTTAGAACATTCATAGGACTTCCTGTTCATTTAATAAAATTAAACCGATTAAAAAGATCACTGCTCATATTTTGTTTAAAAAAGAGAAACCGTAAAATGTTGCCTTTATTCACTCTAATTATGCGATTACCTCAGAAGTTGAAAATCACAATTATGCTTAACTCATTTGAATGCAAAGTTCAGTTTGTACATCTGAGAACGAGAAAACTGGATGAGTTATCTATAGCTTAAACTTCAAATGTATTAGACATAATTTGATATTAAGTTATTCTTAACTACATAAAGCACGGCTACAGGAAGGGAACACATGCTGTAATATATGCTGTGTTGATGGAGGTTGAGTATACTAACTGCAAGAAACATTTAAACACATACATACATGCTTAATCATATTCACTCGCATTGCTCTTTTTCACTCGACAAACTTAATTCATTTTCTCCAAACCCATAGCCAACGGAGCCACCTGGTGCTCCGCATGTATCCCACCAGGACTCCAGTTTCCTCACAACACTGACATAAGTACATAATAGAGGAAATGTTACCCAACATATCCTACCCAGTAGCTGATTTATAAATGCACTTGTGAAGGCCAGCAGGCATTTCTTCCAGTCTTTGATTAATGCACATGCTCCTTCAGGAGGGTACAGAAACTGCACTGACAACAGCCTTGCCACACCATGGGTCAGCTTAGAAAAGAATTTTAAATGATGCCAATTTCTATTAAGAAGAAGCAATAATATGGAAAAATAATCATGGCAAGTAAGAAATGACAGAAAATAAAGTTAAATACCATCAAAGAGGGTACCAGTTTTTTTATTTTTATTTTTGTCTGCAAGGGGCATGGACCTTGACTTACTACATTACATTCACCTCTTTCAACTTTGATTAAGAAGGATTACGATTATAAATAATTCTGAGGTTATTTAACTCATAGCTTAAGACAAAAGATATGACAACAAAATTCATGGAATAGCAATGAACTATGTTATCAATGATTACTACATTCTAATAATGAGAAATAGTTGCTATGTTACTTTCTTTATAAAGAGAATATTTACATTCTTTCTTTCTGACAGTTTATACAACAATTACCTCCACTGAAAAGCAAGTGGATAACTTTCAATAGCTACACCTAGCAAATCAGTTATGATAAATACAAAGCAATGTATGTGTAAGAAACCCACGTGAAACTTCTATGCTTCTACAGGACCTTCTATTCAGCTCTCCAAGTTGAGTACTGCACACAACCAGTAATGTGCTAACAGGACTGAACTCTATAACTAGCACTGGATAATTAAAAAGCCAGGTAGGCTCAGTGTCTGTGGCTCAAGCGGCTAAGGTGCCAGCCACATACACCTGAGCTGGCGAGTTCGAATACAGACCCGGCTCACCAAACAATGACAGCTACAACCAAAAAATAGCCGGGCATTGTGGCAGGCGCCTGTGGTCCCAGCTACTTGGGAGGCAGAGGCAAGAGAGTCACTTGAGCCCAGGAGTTGGAGGTTGCTGTGAGCAGTGATGTCACCAGCACTCTACCCAGGGTGACAGATTGAGGCTCTGTCTCAAAAAAAAAAAAAAAAAAAAAGAAAGAAAGAAATCTTTTTTAAAAAAAAAAGCAAGGTAGCCTTTGCTATTTCATGACTAATAGGCACTAGGAATATTTAACTTTTAAAATAAAGTCAACAAAATTTTTAAATGTTTATACAAGTCATAAATATGACACAAGATAAATAAGTTTATGTAGCTATTCAAAAGGCAACACAGGTGTCAGGCTGGGAAAGAGTGATGTTGAAAGTATCCCACAAATCACCTCTTTCTGCTCTCCATCATAGCACTCTGTCACTTAGGCATAGTCTGTTCCACAATGTGCATTTTGCCCTTATTTTCCTGTACGGTTGTCTTTTTCCTACACCAGACTGTAATGCCCACTAGCCCAGTGGTGCTCAACTGCAGGTGTATTTGCACCATCGGAGATCTTTGAGAATGCCTGGAGACGTTTCTGTTCATCACACAAGGATCTGATGCTGATATCCATGGATGAAGGACAGGATGCTACTAAAAATGACAACTCAAGTTAACAAAGGCTGCCTTAGTCAAAGCTACTCAGGGACAGACCCTTCTATAGCACATGGTACCTTGGTCAACCCTGCTGCCAGGAACACAGTGGGCACTCAGAGACCGGGCATACAGATGCCCATATACGTGGAAATACATGTCAGTGTGAATTTCTAAATGGTTTTTCTCCCTCACACACATTCTAAAGAGCTTCATTTTTCCCTTCCTTCCACTGCCTTAGAGACACTATAGAATGAAAGAGTGCATGGGCCTGTGATAAACTTCAGGACTGCGGCAGGTAAAAGCAGGGGTAAGGTATATTGGCCCAAGATCACCCATGTAACCCAGGGAAGTTCTTGACCCTTAAGGAACCTCTCAGGCATATGGGCCAGATGACCTCCCAGACTTCTGACTGGAAGGATTACTTTAATTGTCTCTACACCTAAGAGCATTCACTGCATGGAACACCTTTACATTTGAGCTGCACAGCAATTATGGCAATCGAGGTCCCTACCATATTTTATACCACGGTCATAGTTCCTGTCACTTCTATATTAACCATCATCTTAGGTTAAGCATTCATTTCAATAGAAAGGGCTTTAAATAAGAACATGTCCAGTAATAAATTAAGTTGACAGGTATTTCCTTTTATTACAAGTGAAAAGGAAGACATATATTATCTATCACGTGTTTGATATAAGCATATGAAAGCAGTCATAACTCCTGTAGCCTAAGTAGACTATAATGTCACAGAATTAATATGCCACAGCTATAAATTACAAGTGACATACTAGTCTTGGAGTTGTCTTGGGAGCTAAAATGTGAACTCATAACTTGAAATGAATCTAGGGAATAACAGTAGATACAAACTTCCCAAGTAAACCTGACCAGTGTAAAAACCACTAAATGGCTTCTCTTCCAGACTTGTTTAGAGTCAATAGATAACTACTGTGCAGCAGGTTGCACTGTGCTAAGATAACCATAAGTAATATATAGTCATTACACTGAACAATTTAATAGGTAGGTAAAATTTCAGAAATAATTTCATAAGGCATGCTCTCTAAGAGCCCTTGACAGGTACCATAGTCTAAAAATTACTTTAAAATGACAGGGATGCAAAAAAACACACCAACACTTTTTTTTCTTCTGTAACACAGACAGAGTCTTAGTCTGTTGCCCAAGCTAAAGTACCATGGCATCAGGCTGTCTCAAAGTAACCTCAAACTCCAAATTCAAGTGATGCCCTTGCCTCAGCCTCCCAAGTAGCTGTGATTACAGGAACCTGCCACAATGCCCAGCTAATTTTTCTATTTTTCATAGAGATGGGGGTCTCACTCTTGCTCAAGCTGGTCTCAAACTCCTGAGTACCAGTAATCTTCCCACCTCAGCTTCCCAGAGGGCTAGATTTCCAGATGTGAGCCACCACACTGGCCTCATACCAATGGTTCAGAGAAAGAAAACTGACATTCTCTTCTCCACATGCGGCCAACTAAGGACGACAGAGCAGGACCATCTATGAGAGTATAAAGACTGAGAAACCATGAAGAACGCTGGGCTCTCGGGCTCTCCTTTTCTTGATTGTTTCTTTTAAAGATAGTATTTGGGGTAGAAATACATCAAGCTAAGTCGAAAAGGGAAACTAAAGTGTGGTTATGACAATAAATGTTTCATTCTATGCTTCAGGCTTTAAAAGGGATACATAAAAGGAATGTTACGCTTTGCTTCTAGGATTCTACAATACTCACTAATAACTCTACTAAATACTCTCCAGTAATGTTATCATAAAATTATATATAAAAGAAGGAACAAGTATGCTGAACCTTATAGCCAAACTATACGAGAAAAGAAAGAAACATTCCTTTCTCAGAGATACATAATTCTTAATCCTTTGTTCCTGTCACAGTAATTAAGTGATATCTACAGAAAACACTATTATGGTGGTTTTATTATTAATAGCTGGACAAGATTAAGGATTTGACAGGTAATGGATACTTTCATTCTCTAAAATAAAAAGAGAATCTATAAGCAATTTTTTTTGAAAAATTACCTTGCTATAGCAAAGACCCAATTGTGAGAACTAATGCTTATATCTCCTGCATAGCATCTCATCAAGCAACATCTCCATGACCCTAAGGCATGGATGCTGCAACCATCTAATAACACTTTTCATTATCATCATCATAAATTCTAAATGTGTATTTTACTTCCCAGGAACATACGGTACAAAAGAGCTAGTAGTTTGCACAAAGCTAGTTGTTTAGACCCAGCTATCCAACTCCAAATCTGAATACATACTACCATACTGTCACCCCCACACTCTAGCTAGACATGGCTCTCGCTAGAATATGGGCACTTTGAACCATTCCTGGCTCAATTTCACAAATAACACAGTTATATATCCAATACAGAATCTCTATCACACCTCAACACCAAGTTTATAGGAAGAAATAACCATCCACAGAGACCTATACTACAGAGATTTTCTATAGCACAAGATAATTCTGGGAAGAAAGCATGAATCTATGCATAGAAGAACAGAATGGTATAGCATTCAGAGCAACAGCACATTTCATCTTTTATGGAGCTGGAAATATCATGACTTACAACTATTCTTTGATAAGGTTGTCACCATGGTGGTGGCTGCCTTTCCTGCAGAGAAAAAAAACTTTCTGCAATTTCAGGGTGGTTTTGACAGGCTCTTAATGTGGACAACAGGTAGGCTTCACTTACCTGAAAAGAGGAAGGTCCCATAAGAAAGGTTTCAGTGAAGAACATGAAGGCAATGCCAAAGACCTCCATGAAAGCCAGGACTTGGCTTTCAGCATTATAACTAATCATGTTGTAAAGAAAATAAATTGTAGGATTCATGTGAAATACTTATCATAAAACATAGTAAAAGATTTTTAATAGAAATAAGTATCGAAAGTGACAACAGGTGGCACTAGGCAGAACATAATCATTCAAAGCAGCTGTGTGCCAGAGAGACTCTGTACACGTGTTTCTGGGGCATTACAAATAAAAAAGTTTATGCCAGAGTCAATATTTCTACCTCCAGATGATGCAGCTTCAAAAACATCACAAAAAGGAGATGATAGCCCACGCTAATCAGCTGTGCTATAAAATGGGTCAGCAATATCAGCAGGTCCCTTATGCACTGTAACCCAAGTGTAGGAACACAACACGTGTTCCTCATGGTGAGGAACAGTGCAATTCCACATAGGCTGAACACTAAGACAATAGCTCAAACATATAACCAAACTTAAAGGTGCCAGACACGGCTATCATGCCATGGAGAACCACAGATCTCTAGCTGAGTTATTTAGCCAAAGAGAACACCCTAGATGCTTTAGCAAAAGAATAAAACAGTTCTATGCTATCAGAAAATAGAATGCAGTGGCGCTTGTAGCTCAGTGGGTAGGGTGCCAGCCACATACACCCAGGCTGGTGGGTTTGAACCTGGCCCAGGCCAGCTAAACGACGACAATAGCAACAACAAGAACAAAAAAACAGCCAGGTGTTGTGGCTGGGGCCTATAGTCCCAGCTGCTTGGGAGGCTTAGGCAAAAGAATCACTTTAGCCCAGGAGTTTTAGGTTGCTGTGACGTCACGGCATTCTACTTAGGGCAACGCAGTACGACTCTATCTCAAAAAGAAAGAAAGAAAGAAAGAAAACAGAAAGCATGCCAGCTGGTTCTTCACCTAAGCTATCTAGACAGCATTTGAACACTTGAGGTCCACTGGCATGGTGAGATCTCACAGAAGAAGCGATTGGCAATTTCTTTCATAAAATTACAGATAGTAAATTATTTTGTGCTTTATCACAACTGCTCAAGTCGGCCATTGTAATAAAAGAGTAGCCTTAGATATACATTAAAAAATAAGCATGGCTGTGTTCAAACAAAACTTACTTGATAAATACAGGAAAGGGGGCATAGTTTACCATACTCAGACATAGAAAGAGGGTATCAGAAACACAGGCGAGATGGGCAAAAAACACCAAATTAAAAGACAAGAGTCATCAGCCCATACTGCCATTTCAGAAGGAACTATAACAGACTCTAGAAATGAGACAGAGGCGGAGGTGATGCAGCTCTGCTGAATTTCAACTCTAGCTAAAGGCAACTGGTGCTAATGTGCTCTTTTACCCATATTACAGAGAACAATGTTGTACTAGATAAAGTGTCACTGTATCCTATCTGAGGTTAATTACTTGCTCTGGAAATTAAAGTTAATACATCAAATTATGAGACACTTTGATATAGAGAGAATATTTTTCCCCACAAGTGATTTAATTGACTTTGTACGGCTTGTAAGGTAAATGTGGAAAGAAGCCAAAAGATTATAACTACTTCACAAAAGAAGAAAGTGAAAAGCTGGAAAAAATTCAAGTGCCAAGCGTTAAAAGCCAGCATGCCATAATTAGAGGCTAGTCGTGTTATCCTTTCCTATGGACACACTTTGATAAGGTAGTAGCACAGATTCCATGCAAACCTGTCGGCAAGGTAAAGGAAGAGCTAAATGATTAAGTGAAGCCGGATCAAAGAAATGGCCCTTCAATTCCCAATTTACCATACTCAGTCTCTGGCCAAATTACTTAAACCAAAACTGAACTGAATGACAATTTTTTTTAAACTTTCCAAAAACCCATGAAATACAGCAAAAGTACAGGAACTCTGATCACTCAGAGTTTGAGTTAACTGTCTGACAATAGTTACTTGGCTTTCATTCTCCTTTGCTTGGCTTATGCACTTGTACGAAGTTACTTAGAATGCCAAATCATTTGCATTAGAATATTTTAACCTTATAAAAGGTGATTTCACACTCTGATAAAAAGTAAGGGCCCAAACTCCAGTAAAAAATGCAGCTTTAAACATGTAAGTATTTTTATACAATTTTCAGAGAAATCACTAAAGCCTCTCCTTGGTCCAAAGCCCCCAAACAATAAAAATTTTAAAAGGCCACGTCTCATGCATTTTGTCTTTCTTACTTAGCAAGTATAGCTAAGAATACTATGAATGAGCAAGTATAGCTAAGAATACTAAGAATGAAGTATTGAGAATAGTTCGTTCTCAATGTAATCACTCATTGCATTCAACATAACAAACATTTAAGGCCCTATATGTGCAGGAATGTGCAGGGTTCCCACACATAGTCCCATTCTTCCAGGAATATAAAAACAAACATAGTATGAAGACATTTGCATGACTGAGTACTAAACCAAGATTCAGATGGAGTCCCAGGAGAGAAGAAGGGCATATCGCATGTTTGATGTAGGCACTGAAAGATGCATAAAATCATAACAGATGGGAAGGAAGAAATGAAGGGTAGAGAGAAAATAGTTCAGCTGAGAAATATCCTGCCAGGTCAGTTCAACGTAAATATGAAATAAGGTGCACAACCATGGACGCAGTGGAAGACCTGAAAAGGGCACAGAAAGCCTCTGCTCAAGCACTGCCTGCTGACCTGCCAATACCATTCACTGAAACCTCAGAGACACTGAAAAACAACTTGGAAATGCAGACTGTAATGACTAGGTATGTGGTAACCTTGGACAACAATTTCAAGTAAATGATTAGAACAGAAACCATATTTCCAAGAGTCAAGAAGTGAATATGTGATGATGAAAGGGAAGCAGGAGGTATAGACTACCCATCTGAGAGGACTGGTAGGAAAAAAGCGAGATGAGATGGTGGCATATTAGGAAAATCAGTGTACTTTCTATTACTCATAACTAATTCCACAGTACCCCTTTTAAAAAAATCTTCAGTTCTTTCAAAGGTCACTAATCATGTCTGTGGATCAGCAAGAAAAGGTCAGCATGAATTGGTAAAATGTTTGTATAACATGGTACAATAAGACTTTTATTTGAAACAAAATGTTACTCCCTTAAATACACATTATTTTCAAAATGAGCTATCAAAATCAATTTTATATTTCAGACTCTAATAAAAGAAAGCTTTATAGTCTAGGCAGCTAAGAACTGTCTCTAGAGCAATTTGAAAGACAAAGAGACTGATCAGATTATAGCTTTGCAAGTATTAAATGTTTCTCTTGAAAATGAATGCAAACAGTCTAGTAAATTCAAACCATAGGTCAAAGCAGAATAAATTATGTTTAAATCTCTCAATTTCATCTTCAAAAAATAAAAGTAGGAGAGCCTTTACTCCATCAGGAATCAAAACTGCTGAATAAGCAAGTGATTAAATAAACAGATCATTGTGTGTCATCAGCTCATCGAGTGAGAGCACTCTGGCTCTCCAGTTTTAGTGAAAGGAAGATGTTTGATGCTTTTTGTAATAAATATCCATTCATAACATGTGCTGAAACGAACAAAAAAGATGTATTGCCAACTCCAGCTATTTTATAGAGAAAAGTCGGCCAGGAATTTTCTAACATCTAAAATAGAGAAGTATCAATTAATCATGAAAATGGCTAGGATAATGTGTTATACTTTATCATATTCATCCTGGGGCCTTAAACCATTTTCAAAATGACATCACATAAAAATGCAAGTACCAATCAACTAAAGAAACAAAATCTTTAAAATATTTGTCTCCCTCTCCCAATCCCAAAATGTGATCATTGTAGTAATGTTGAACAATAACAAAAGAAAATAATAACCACTTAGGGAGAACTACAACATTTACCATATTTATTTTACATTCATCTTTCTACGTATACAAGTATCACTGGAACAAGTACTACACATGACACTTCTCTTACAACATATTGTAAACAATCTCCCATTTCATTAGTTAGGTAATAACACTGGTAAATGCTTTTGTAGTTTCCTAATATAAAACTGCACTAGGATTTATTTATTTAACTAATCTACTCTTGGACAAAAGAGTGATGCTGTCAGACTGACTTTCTTTGCTGTTTTAAAAATTCTATGTTGAGGGCAGTGCCTGTGGCTCAAAGGAGTAGGACACTGGCCCCATATACTGGAGGTGGCGGGTTCAAACCTGGCCCCTGCCAAAAACTGCAAAAAAAAAAAAATTCTATGTTGAGTATCTTACTAAAAATATCTCGAATATATCAATGACTTTTTCTTTATATACATTTCCATAGATTATTTTCTTAGAAATAAATAAAATGCCAGATCATAGGGTATGCATTTTTTAATTTTTCAAACATTGTCTCAAATTTGCTTTCATAGAGATTAGACCAATTTATAAGTAATATAGGCTTAAGCCAATTTAAGATCATCCTTGCAAACTATGGTTCCTGTATTTTTAAAATATGACCTAAATAATAATAAGTTCAATTTTTTTCAAATCATAGTACCCTACTCCTACTGTTAAAGACATAAAGTGAAGGAAATATTTAAATATACTTAAAATAACAAAAAAGTCCATTTTAATAAATCATATATTTCTAGCACAAGTCACTTAATACTTAATTACTGCTTTTACAACTTTATAGACAATTCATATACAAAGTACTGAAGTCAATCAGTCAAATTTTCTATTTAATTTATAAATGAATTTGAGTGTTTCTATGCTACGTAATTAAAAGTATGAAAGAGGTGAATGAATGATAGCCAAATTCTCAATGTTGCTAATGTCTGTCTAAAGTTAAGGACCTTTGGGTCACTGACAGTCCTATTATAACGATCTGTAAATTGTACACAGCTATAAGAGATTCTCCACTATAAATACACATTCTTCACACTAGTGCCTAAGACATTCCTCCATTTTTTGTTTGTTTGTTTGTTTGTTTTTTTGAGACACAGCCTCAAGCTGTTGCCATGGGTAGATTGCAGTGACATCACAGCTCACAGTAACCTCCAACTCCTGGGTTCAAGCTATTCTTCTGCTTCCACCTCCCAAGTAGCTGGGACTGCAGGCACCCGTCACAAAGCCCGGCTATTTTTTTATTGCAGCCGTCATTGTTGTTTGGCAGGCCGGGCTGGATTCGAACCCGCCAGCTCAAGTGTACGTGGCTGGCGCCTTAGCTGCTTGAGCCACAGGCGCCAAGCCCATTTCTCCATTTTGTAATAGCAGATGCTCAACAAGAAACAAAATGCATCTAGCAGTGCCCATACTTTGAAGGGATGTACCAATCTCCCCATTAGCACTCTGTCACCCAGGCTGTCACTTAGGATGCTGTGCAGTGATCACTGTAATCTCAAACTGCTAGCTTCAAGTTATCTATCCACCTCAGCCTCCCAAGTAGCTAAGACTACAGACACAAGCCATTATGACTGGTTAATTTTATTTTTTTATCACTATGTTGACCAGGCTGGTTGTGAACTCCTGGCCTCATGCAAACCTCCCGCCTTGGCAACCCAAGGTGCTGGCATTATAGGCATGAGCCACTATACCTGACAAAAAATGAAATTTAAAGGGCAAAAAAGGGAAATTTTTTTTAAAAACATAAAATGACTAATAAAGACGTAAAATGTCCAATCCCTCATATAAATAAATGCAAATTGAATAATTTTTGATTAAACTAATAAAATGAGAAAAAGTTTACTTTATATGTAGAGCTATTTAGAATGCACAGAAATCAGAACAGAGGAACACTGCTGTAAAATCTGTAAGTTTACCTTTTAGAGGGAAATGTATCACAAAATAGTGACTGCAAAAATACCTCCCAGGATGGCCCCTGTGGCTCAAAGGAGCAGGGCGCCGGCCCCATATGCCGGAGGTGGTGGGTTCAAACCCAGTCCCGGCCAAAAAAAAACTGCAAAAAACAAAAGCAAACAAAAAAACATCTCCCAGAAATTACCCTGGGAAGGACCTATGAATGCATTCACATGGCTGTTGTTTGCATTTGTTGATTTATAAAAGTATAAAGTTTCATTGTAGTGTATTAAACACCCTGATCTCTTCCATTTAATATTCCTTCCCTTCATTTTCCCTTAGGTCAGATGGCTTTGGGAGGGCTGCTGGCATATTTGGGATCTGGCCAAGAAGTAGCTGAGTTAGGACGCATGAGAGATTTAGAAATAAATTTCAAAATATAGATAATGAGAAGGCTTTTAGGATTATTTGATAATACAAACAATGAGAAAGAGTGATTGAACATGAAAGACTGACATCAATTAAAGTCAAGTAAAACTTATAATGAACTATAAAAATAACGGACTATGAAAATCACAACTCACCTATGAAAGAAACTTTAATAGACATTTATCCCAAATCTGGACAATAATCCTAAAACTCTATTTGACATGACAAATTCCAGTGTGACAATAAAAGAAATGTCTTGAAATAATAACCTCCCCTAAAAACATAAGTTGACCAGTGATAGAGAAAAAACTGAGTCATCTTGCCGTATATATTCTCCTTTTAAAATATTATAAAACTGCTGTAATGCTAGGAGGAGATCAATAAAGGGTAGCAAAAAAAAAAAAGCAAGGAAAAGGCAGCTCCCATAGCTCAGTGGTTAAGGCACCAGCCACAACACTAAGGCTGGTGGGTTTGAACCCAGCCCAGGCCACTTAAACAACAATGACAACAACAACAACAAAAAATAGCTGGGCGTTGTGGTGGGCGCCTGTAGTCCCAGCAACTTGGGAGGCTGAGGCAAGAGAATCACTTAGGCCCAAGAGTTTGAGGTTGCTGTGAGCTGTGACACCACAGCACTCTATCCAGGGCTGGAGACTCTGCCTCAAAAACAAAGCAAAGAAAAATATTATGGAGAAGAATCTAGTCTACCTCTGGATAATTAATAAAAAATGAAATTATAATGTTGTATCGATATATTAACAGAACTCCAATTTACCTAATTTATTTTTGAAGTCAGAAAATATGATAAGTATGATACAATTAAGTATAGATTGCTAAGATTCCTGCATCTATAATATCGATTGCAATGACCTCAAATTCTCCAATCAACAGGAACCATGAGCCTCACTGGTTACACAAGCAATACCACAGGATCAATCTCATCAATGGCAAATGAAGTAGATGGACATAGCTCATTCAAGGTCTCATACTGAGAAATCCATAAAAAGTCACATTCATTTACAATCTCTGATTTTGAATTTGAATGGCATAAATGTTATCATAAATACCAAAGATAAAGATAATTTTCACCAAACAAAATACCATAAAACACTATGGGTTCCAGTTGTGTTTCTTCTGACTTAGATTAAATTAAATATGTATAGACAGCTAAAGACCTTGGCATGAACAGGGAAATTTCCATAGTGATGTACATCAATATATATCACACTGTAAATATAAGAACATATTTTCCCCATGATTAAAAAATTTGATGTTATAATTTTTCCACTACATTCAAAAAATTTCAGTAAGTACTTTAGATTGAAACCCAAGCTAAATTAGTTATTATTGTCTATATTTAACAAATATTATTGGTTTTAGGTCATACTTAAAATCTAAAAAGATAATTGCATTTACATATATAATATTTCTGAGTATTAAAATCAATTTAATTTTAGATCAGTTCTCAGACTGTAAATTTAATAGCCTCATCATTAATCTTCTCCAGTAAGTACTACTTATGAGGTAATGGTTTTGTGAACATTAATTAATTTAATCTCATAACATTTTCTCCCCTATTCATGAGTTCAATATACAAATAGTTAGACAAATGAATATCAATATAAAATTCATCAATGATACTTTTGAAAGGTTTATAATACCCGGATTACTTTGAATTTATGCTACCTAAAATAATTTTCATGGTCGGAATACCAGGTAAAAATGACCTGCTTAATTTTTTCAAAGGAAAGATGGAACTGACACTAAGTGAAAAAAGATAAATTATATTCAAGTTTTATCATTTACCTAAAATCAAATAACTAAAAAAAAAAATGTGCGAGAACATGCGCCTCTGTGTATGTAGAGCAAAAATGTGAACAAGAGAGAAACCACACAAACTCACTTGGTGATCACAATGAAGTAAGACAAAAACAAGATCACTGCATAATCAAGTCTACACACTGGCAACATTACGAGCCTACCTATATAAACCACAACATTAACCCAACTTCCCTCCTTCCCACCAATCTGAGGAACTGCTACCTCTCTGCCAATTACAGCTTTAGCTTGCTCCATTCCCCTTCTCCTCTACAAAAACTTATCATGATATCAAAATATACAATTGCCCCCACTTTCTGCCAGAATCCCATCTAAACTAAAACCACTCTTCCTTTAAATGCACCAAAAATACCTAAACAAGCCCAAATTTACTAATAGGCTACTCCTAAAAACCATGGCTCTCTGTGATGTACTGTTTCCTTTGTTGCAAAGGCCAAAAAAAAAAAAACCTACTTTAGCTAACAAGAATATTCTTGATGAATTTTGGTTCGAAGACATGTATAGAAAGAATATTCAAGTTAATTCTTTATCCAAAAGTAAGTCGGGTATTGTGGCGAGCACCTGTTGTCCCAGCTACTCGGGAGGCTGAGGTGAGAGAATCGCCTAAGCCCAGGAGTTGGAGGTTGCTGTGAGGTGTGATGTCACGGCACTCTACCAAGGGTGATAAAGTGAGACTCTGTCTCTAAAAAATAAAATAAATAAAAATAAAATAAAATAAAAAAGTAAAAAGAAAATCAAGTTGGAGAACAGAGTACAACATCCCAGCTTCCAGACAATTAAAGGCTTAACTATCACTGCGCTATTAACCACTTTCTGACACCGCCTAGCTCTTCTGCATCTGGCATAAATTCAAAGGGAAGGATATTCAATCAATAAAGATAATAAATACAGAATCCAATTCAACAGCACCCTCCACTTGCAGATAATTTAATTTCATTGTACAGTATTTCCTAACTCAGTACATGATAATTCAATAAAATTAATCTTTAAAATTATGCAGCTAATGTAACCCATTTTCGGATATATAAATTTAAGCTAGCCAGAAGGAATACATTATGACATTGTACATTTAAACAAGTCTGGCATGCCTGCAAATTAGCAAGAAACCAGGTAAAAATGAAGTCTGGAATTTAACACTGCTCTCCTGGCATGCAAAATGCATAGAAGTAGATCCCAAACTCTAGCAAGCATGAGAAACATCTGGGGAGCTTATAAAAAAGGTAGATTTATCTGGGCAGTGCCTGTGGCCCAGTGGATAGGGCGCCGGTCCCATATACTGAGGGTGACGGGTTCAAACTCAGCCCCAGCCGAACTGCAGCAAAAAAAAAAAAAAACAGTGTGTGGCAGGCGTCTGTACTCCCCGCTACTCGGGAGGCTGAGGCAAAAGAATCACCTAAGCCCAGGAGTTGGAGGTTGCTGTGAGCTGTGTGGCGCCACAATACTCTACCGAGGGCTATAAAGTGAGACCCTGTTGTTACAAAAAAAAGAAAAAAAGGTAGATTTATCTCAAGTATTCTCACGATTCTGGTTTCATGATTCCTGAACTAAAGTCCAGACATCTGCATTTTACCAAGCACATCAGTTGCTTCTGATGCTGAAGGCCATTAGTCCCCAGGGTCATTCTTTAGGAATCTATCCACAGAACAAGCAATTATACAAAACCTATACTTTTAGGGTAAAATTCACACAAATGTAGTAACTTCATTCTTCAAAAACCAATCTCTTCTAAAACAAGAATGTGTTTTCTTGGATGTCTATAATACCAGCAAAAAGAGACAAAATAAAATCTTTTAGTCAAAATTTATGAGTTACTAAGGAATGTTCTTGGTTCTTTAACAGAAAAAAGAACTTTCATCCTCAATACAGAGAAAAAAAGGTACAATATGGAATCAAATTTAAGAGTCACGTCCTGCATAGCAAATATTTACCAGGCAGCAATCTAATTGCTTTGAGGAGATCATAAGAAAGAACCCGGAGAGAAACCTGTGAGCTCACTGCTAACACACAAGCACGAAAAAGGTTCCAGAGCTGGAGGATATGTGGAGGCTAGCCCTAAACACTGTGTATGTAGACAGAGGATAATGTTCCAAAGAGGAAACCCCAGGGAAACCTGGTGAGGAAGGACTGTGAAGATGCACAATCCTGTGGGAGGAATGGAAGGGTAAGGCAGAAAAGGAAGTTCAAGAGAGCCTGACAGCCATTTGACTGATACCAGACCCTGACCATCTGGAGCAAGGAAGTCACTACCAAGTCATCATCCAGGGACACCCTATAACATGGATGAATTACTAAGCCAGATGCCTTACAAAGTGTTTGTGTTTACCAGCTGTGATGGTAGTTTACGATTAACACTTATGGCCTGACCTTAAGACAATGCCTGTCACATACAGCTGTCTCTAAAGAGGGTTTTAGAACATTTAAAACATTACCATTGCCCCATATGGCACCCTCCTGATCAGGAAAGGACCCCCATTTTGTTGGTGGAGTAGTATCTATTGCCTCTCTCTCTCTCTCTTTCTCTCTCTCTCTCTCTGAACAGCCTGTAGCTAGTTGGCTTGTTCTTGAATTCTTTCCTCTCTTGACTTCTTTTGCATGTGAATCAAAGGACTCACTTGGCCAGTTTAAGAGTTTAAGGAGCTTTCCTCCCTTCATTAGGATACGCCCTGCATCAGGAGGAAAATGGAAGTAAGACTCAGAATAAAGCAGAAGGATTCATTAGGAAAAGAAGAGAGATACCTTCTCTCAGGCAAAAGGGAGCAAGTCTGAATAAGATGAGTATTTTGAGTGGTCAAAATTAAGTAAAGAACATAATTATACAAAGCTCACCCAATGAATAGCAGCCAAAGATTAATTAAAATGATAATTAACCAATAAATTTCTGGAGGGAAAAAAATCTCATACAGTTATATATACATCATATAATATGTGGGTATTTATGTGCCCATTTATTTTGTAAAAAAATGAATATTTGGGCCAGGCACAGTGGCTCACATGCATAATACTAGCTC
>CAUYRH010178982.1:0-28333 GCA_963574655.1 Perodicticus potto
ATGTTTACATGGATGGAGGTGGAACATATTCTTCTTAGCAAAGTATCTCAAGAATGGAAGAAAAAGTATCCAATGTACTCAGCCCTACTATGAAACTAATTTATAGCTTTCATATGAAAGCTATAACCCAATTATAGCCCAAGAATATGGAGAAAGGGGAAAGGGGGGAGGGGAGGGGGAAGGATGGGTGGAGGGAGGGTGATTGGTGGGACCACACCTACGGTGCATCTTAGAAGGGTACAGGTGAAACTTACTAAATGCAGAATACAAATGTCTGAACACAATAACTAAGAAAATGCCATGAAGGCTATGTTAACCAGTTTGATGAAAATATTTCAGATTGTATATGAAATCAGCACATTTTACCCCATGATTGCATTAATGTACACATCTATGATTTAATAAAAAAAATAAGTAAAAATAAAGAATAACATTTATAACTCCCCTTAAAAATAAATAAATAAATAAGAAAACAACACATTGGAGTCTGTAAAAAGTTAGATAAAATGTCATTATTATTCAAAAGGTTATTATGTTACCTTTTCCTGGCATATAGGTCAAATATATCCAGAACACTCATGGAAAGCATAAAAACCAACACACTACCTACACACTCTCCTTCAGGCATAAGCTTTATCAGAATTCTATCAACGTAAAACAATTTGCATTATTTTAATACGAGTTCATATACTTAATTAGTTGTAAAACTTTGCATTTTAGTTATTCCAAATATCTTAAATTTAAGTCCAAATATCATTTATTTGAAAAAAATGTTTCCAGATGACTCAATACATTTAAAATCAATCAAATCTGAAAGAACATAAATCTAGACTTCAGTTGGAGAGCAAACAAAGGAGAAAAGGTGTTTGTAGATTGACCTGTCAACTGGTTGATCCTGGAAGGGGCTTTGGAGACAGCCTGATCAAATACACTCAACTCACAGTCCCACTATTTTCCACTGGGATGGGTTTTACTCCATCTTTTCTGTTCACTGACTTCTCGTATTTATGTAACATTTTGAATACCCACTCCTTTCTATTCATTTTTGCGATCATTTTTCGAAAAGTGTACATCAGAATTCGCAGGCTTGCTTCACAACTACCCAGAGAGTGTGTTAAACAGATTGCAGAATAACAGTGTTTCTCTTCCATCACGTCTAGAGAGGGCTGGGAGGGAGGTAAGAATGTGTTTTTCCAGCAAGCTCCCTGATGATCTGGTGCTGCTAGTGTAGGGCCAGTGCTTTGAGAGCCACTGTGCTCCACTGGGCTCAGGGCCGTACTTCCACTAGCACTGTTCCTAACAGCCCTGCAACATGAGTTGTCTTTATCCCCACTTTATTCTTGAGGAAACTGAGACTCAAAAACTTTAACAGCTTGCTCGATGAATTCACATGATGAATAACAATAAACTTGGGACTCTCTTTCACCAAAGCTTATGTTCTTTGAAATACATCATTATTATTGTATTCACCAGGTTAAGCCAGATCCCTCCACAACTAATGTCCTTAGAAATATTTATAAGAAGGGAGAGAATTTCTTATCCTTTCTTAATCTCACAAGAACCCACCTCAGTTCATGGGTGAGAAAACTGCCACCTGCTGGCTGCTTCAAACACCTGTCCCTGGCACTGGTGCCCCCTCATCAAATTATCTGTGTGACAAGCAATTATGAAAGGGTATGTGATCCTTCTCAGCACCTGCAACTCATTATGGAACCAAACAACTCAAGTGTAAGGGTTCCATTCAGAAGAATCATATAAACAGATGATGCCTGATATGCCAAGCCTCCCTTCAGCCAACATTCAACGTTTTGTTAAGAAAAATGGAGATTTATGCAAACTCTATCTAATGTTCTCTATATGGTAAGCCTTAGATAAGAAATTCAATGACATTCAAGTCTAAGTCTTTGCTTAAACAGCCTATAACCTTTTGAGACCATCGACCATGCATGTGGAAGAAGACTCATAAAAGTTGTATTGCAATGGCTTGGGTCAAAAATCTACTTTAAGGTTCTAGGAAATCTTTTAAATTATTCATAACCAAAGACAGTCTTTATGAGCCATGGCTATATATACCACATTAATCTGGCTGACCATTTAAGTGATATCTGTTTTTAGCAATGTTGGTATCTCCAGTCATTCCTAGTTTCATTGTTCCTGGCTGGAACAAGTAAATCCCAAAGCAAGTACTTAGGAAAGTAGACCACTGTGCCTGGGCTCAGAGTAACAGATTGTGACTGGTGAAACCTATCCATCAAAATAAACACCCAATCAATGCCTGCCAATGGGGGGAGGGTGTTTGTTTCACAGATGTGCTATGGAATAGTATTGAAAGTGTGTGGGTTGGACATTGGATTTAGCAAGTCTGCACTACTTGTATCAAAATTGAGGCTGGTGACTACTCAAAGAATTAATGATCAATATTATCATCACAAGAAAAAGAGAGATGCATACAAGTGAAAAATTAGACATTGACTAGACACCTTCAGTACACAGGGAGGACCTAATTTTGCTCATACCTATAGACAGCCCTAATCTTGCTCAGGCCAGCCACTGGCAAGAAAACCTGCCAAAGAATCTCAAGTGAGAGAGCTTTGGTTTGAGAGAGAGGATTGTACTCCCTGGCTTATACCTGGATAGACTAGGAAATGGAAAGAACCCTGACTACTCTTAATGAAAGACATACTCCATGGAAAGATCCCAGGTTTCCAGTCCATTCAGCACCTGTCCAATGGAGAAGAACATCCTTCTACATTTAAAACCTGCATCCACATGTGACAATTACCAGGTTATCTGCAAAGGCATAAGGAAACTTATACCTACTGGAGGGCTGCTAAATCTAGACATTAGATTATGGAGTAGGCAAAGAAAGATAACAAATATGTCAAGGAGGTCCCATCTTACAGGATGAGACCAGTACAAACCATCAGAATAAATGTATTTGACCAGACCAATATGTCCCACTGAGGTCAAACTCCTGCATACGCCTTCTCCCCCTTTCTGTGGTGGTTTATGTAGCTCACATTTGCCAATTTGAACAGCATTTCACCTAGTTACCCCTATTCATGAAAGAATAGTGCTAGAATATCATTTTTAAGACCCAGGGAAATCACTCCTAGGTGGGCATGAATTCTAATCTAGAGTCTGAATAAAATGCTACTCTGAACAAGGGTGTAGAGAGCTTTGAAATGACCAGAAGCCCTTAGGAGTGTTGGAAATTACTCTCATTGTTCACAGATTAAACTTAAATGAGATATTTTATATGTTGAGCATCCAAAAAATGCAAGGTGCCAGACCCATAAAAGAAGACTGAGGAATAGGAAAGTGTTCAGAAATCTAGGCTCTGAAAACAGCGGGTGCATCAAAACAGAGGTTATGGGCAGTCCGGGCATGAACACATAAACTATCTGCTTTTCTGATGTCAGTTCTACCTTCATGGTTCCTCCTAGAGAAAATGCTCTGAAATGTTCTTTTCATTGAATCAGGTACATTCTGGCTAACTCATGCCATAGCCAAGTTTCCAGCTAAGGTAGTTTGCAAAAGGCAAATAGCAAAAAATATATATCCTTGTTGAAGATCACAGGCCAAGACACCTAGTAGGTATAAGTATTTATTTCCTAAATAAATTTTATTCAAATAGAGCATTCCAGGCAAAAACATAAAATAGATGGTAAATGGTTATTTCGGGGGGGTCATGAATGGCAGAATTAAATAGTGGAATTTGCAAGTAGATATTGACAGTGGGTTATAAAAAGAGTTGAAGCTAAGAAGGTAACTCTTCATGAGAGGCACTGCTAACTGGTATAACCACTGAAGGCAGAAGGGTGCCAGTGAATGATGCTGAGATGAGCCATGACTCTATCTTATTACAGCTTAGAAAGACACTCTGGCCACAAAATAATGAGTGGGTAGAGAAGTAGAAAGAAGTGCTGTAAACCATTGCAATGATCAAGGTGAGACTTGGGGGAAACGGAAATAAAATCAGGGATGAGTCTTCTGTGATTAGATGATCAGCAGAGTGATTCTTATAGCAACCTGGAGGTCTTACTTAACAGACTCAATTTTTGGAGAGATCTAGTTAGTCTCTCCTTCAGCAAGGGCAGGGGTCATGAGGATATCCGATCAGAAGTCTTCACTCCAGTGATACAGACTGGGTGTCACATGTGCTCCTTGATCACAGACTCTTTGGAGATGGATGTGGGCATTAGTCTGGTGATTGTTCTGAAAACTTGGGGGAAGGGAGAGGATGGTAACTAAGAAATGCCAATGTTTAGACCACTTGTTGAGCTCTTTACAAACCTTCCCTTGACTTCCTGTCCCTCGACCTCCCCACCACAGCCTACACAATACCCCAAGGAGGCAAAGGTCTCATAGAAGTTCAGTCATTGAGTCATGATAAGCTTCATTCCCTAGCATCCTTTATAACCCCAACAATACCGGGGCTCAACCAGCCATGAGTATAATGCAAATGGTATTTATATCCTACAACATTACTGCTGCTTTAGTGCAATCCCAGGTTCTTGGGAAAATAGATTTCTCTTGCCAGTCTACTCATATAAAAACACACCTTTGACACTATTTCTCCCATACCTCTTCTCTCTCTGACCTCCTCTTTAGATAGTCTACATCCTTTTTATTTTATAAACACAGTAACATTCATCTTTCAAGGCCCAAATCATGTCTCATCCTGTCCTTATGCTTTCCTCCTGACAACACACATTCTGAAGAATGGCTTCCTCCTTGGCACTCCTACAACCTACTTCTGCATGCCCAATGAGAGACAGAGCTAGTGTGAGATGCTGAACCAAAAAGATCAGATACACTCTCTGTTGGAGCGAGAGATAAGCCCTAGATGTGGCAGACAGAATAATTGTCCCTTAGCCTCATAAAAGATGCCCACGTACTAACCCCCAGAATTTATGAATATGTTGTTGCATAGCAAATGAGAATTGAGATCACAAATGGAGTTAGGATTGCTAACTATTAGTAGCTGCCCTTAAAATAAGGAGATTATTTAGGATTATGCAGAGGGATCAATGTAATCACAAGTGTTCAAATCAAACTGGAGGAGTGCAGCAGAAGAGGAAGTCAGAGTCAGAGAGAGATCTATAGATGCTACACTCTTGAATTTGAAGAAGGATCAAAAGCAGCATTTAGAAACTAAGAAAGCCAAGGAAATAGATTTTTCCCCTTAGAGCCACCAAAGAATGCAGCCATGCTGACACCTTAATTTTAGTTAAGTTACTAAAGTCCTACTTTTGACTTCTGTCCTTCAGAACTGTAAGATAATGAATTTTGTGTGTAGCAAGCCACTCAATTCGTCAACAAGCTACCTTGGAAATTAATATAAATAGCCAGCTTAACCGTTTAACTCAATTATTTTTTAAAATAAAGACAATATATATTAAGCAATTTATGAAACATTTTAATATTTCGTGTTATCATGCATAAGTGTTCCTAAACATTCTCAGCCAATGCAAACTAGGGAGGCAGAACAAACTGTACAATTCTGGACCAATGAACATTAGCAAAACATAGTCAGTCTCTGCTCTCAGCCAATGAGAACTCCACTGTGCCATCTTCAGTGAGTACGTTGTTTTGCAGTGTTGTTCACTCTACTGAGACATCTGTGTTTGCCATTTAGTTTATGTAACGTACAACAATTTTGATCTGTAATGGCTGACAAAAGTACCAGTGATGGTGCTGAGCCAACCACAGATGTATCCAAATACACACGCAAGGAAAAATGTCCCATGGGAGACTCTTTAAGGAATTGCTTTCAAGGAATTGGTCCAAAATACAGATATTAAAGAGTGTTAGGCATAGGGGGTTTGGTAGTGTATAACCTTATGAAATCTGTCAAAATTACATCTGTGGCCAAGAAGGATTGACTATCCATTTAATAGAGGAGCAAAACAGCTCTAAGACACATCGCTAGTTCTGGGAATTTAAAGAAAAAGTTATACCCTTATAAAAAGTTAGGAATATACCCCCTAGTGTTTATTAGAACCCATATACTAGGCGCACTGAACAACTCTTTCCAGGAGGACAGTTTCAGAGACAAACAGGGTGCACATGAGAATCCTCCCGGCAGTACAGTGTAAGGCGCGCTCAGAAGGAAGTGAGGAACAGGCCACTCTGAGAGCAGAAAGGTGAGTGGAGCCATTTAGCCAGTTCGGGAGGTGAGAAAAGGCTTCCCATAGGAGGAAAGGCCCAGATAAATTTTGAAGGAAGGTAGGATAGCAGGCAGAGAAATAAGACTAGCCAAACAGAGGGAACAGAGATGGCAAAAGTGTGGATCTGTAAGACCATTTGTTACTTAGAATACATGCATTTGTACTATTCTTTTTATCCTTTACCTTCATTTCAGGTTTTCTTAACTAAATTATTGATGGAAAAAAATCCATGCCTTCTACCTCCTTAAGACCCTGCTACATTGACAATGGATTTCAGGAAGGGAAACCAGGAACTGATTCGCTGGTGTGTCCCTTGCTCACTCTTTCTTTCTCTATCTGACCCTGCCTTTGCCTTTGCTGCCTTTGCTTTCCTTTCCCACTGGCCACTTCATTAATGCTCCAGCCATACCACAGGGCAGTGATAGTTCCATTGAAATGTACTTTTGTGTTTCTTTGGCCTTTCTATTTCCTCTCTTGGGAATTACCCTTTTCTGTCCTCCCACTTGTCTGCGTAGTGAACCCGTTCCTCATTTTCCTTCAAAACTAAATAAGTTCAGACCAGATCCAAACTGTTCCCTCCCTAAGAGAAAGTTTCTTTGTTCTTTCAGCTTTCTGATCTGTTTCACCTATTTACTGCATTGCAATCTATTTCCTTTTATGTGTGCCTCTCACCTGCAACGAGACTGTCCTATCCACTATGGTTCCCCCAATACTTGTCATGTGACTGGTCCCCAGATCTTAACTTATTGTTTGACATTAACTATTATTTTTAAATGGCTTCGGTGGCTTATTATGCCATAACCTTGGCACTAACTTAGAATCAAATGCAGAAGACAGGTAAGACCAGACCTTAGGCATTAGAAAAAACAAAAGTTGCAAGTAAATAATCATTACAAATAATGTGATTTCAGAAAGTCACATGGTCAGTAAGAACAAAATAGGATAATGTGAAATGTGCTTGTTGAACTGCATTATTGAATTCTTGAGAAACTTCAGTATGTGATTTGGTACTCAATTTCTAAACAGTGAAACTCCAAATCTGTACAATGACTCCTTATTCATGCCTTCATATGCCTCAAATTGTTTAAATTCCAAACAGAAACAAAAAGGGCCAACAATTTCAAGCTGGAAAGGTTCACGAATCGTTTTTTATTATCTATCTGCTTGCCTCTGCTAAGAAGAAAACAAAAGTGAAGAAGTTAAGACAAATATGACAGCAAAATGTTAGATTACACAAACTAAATAGGCAATCAAGCAAAGAAAAGCTCAGGAATTAGTTGGTGAATAGAATAGTCATCAGCAGATATTTATCTAGTGGGATCTAGCTTAAATTGCTTTTAAGAAATTACTTTGAAAAAGATCTTGATTTAACAATGTCAAGGGAAATCTAGCCCTACTTCAAATGTTCTTCTGAGGCAGGCTAGTTTGCTGGTAGAAAACAAACTATACCATTAAAAGGAAACAGAGAAATTCACTGGGAGCCCACGAACTGAAACCAGATAATATCCTTTTCCAATCTAAGTATAGGTGATTCCAAGTCATTAAGAAGTTAGTTTAAGGTAGAACATTATTTTTGCTGGTCCAGGGTAGGATTGAACTGCAGGACTCCAATTTGCGTGTCCCATATGCACGGGTTCCCGAGTTACTCAAGACTACCAATCTAGCTTCATGGACCAATATTACTATCTCATGTGTGCTCAGCACAACATCTGGTCAATGCCTCTTTTTCTTTCATGAGTATATAGATAGTCCTCACTTTACACAATAGTCCAGGACCATAAAAATGACTGTGCAAGCTGATACTGTGCAAAGCAAGAGCTTCAACAATTACTGAAGAAAACTACAATTCTTCTCTCAAAATATTAAAAACTCTATTATTATCAGTTATAAACATATAGGGTGATGGAAAATAGTAAAATGAATATTTATTTAGCATACTGTAATTAAGAGAATTAGAAATGGTGAGAAGCAAACATTTATTTTTTTGTGAAAACCTACCAAGGGTACTTTTGAATAGTACTTCCCTACTTCTCATGGTATAACTTACAATACAGAGCAAGCCTTCCTTTCAACATCTTGGCAAATTATCATATTCCTTCCTAAGTCCAAATCAGCTTCTAATACTTTACCCTTTGTACTTTTAGTACTATGAAATATCTCCAAGATTTCCTTTAATTTGAAAGTGTCACTTCCTCTAGGAATTCTTTCATCACAACCACTTTATGTCCTTTATGTCAGTAAGGTGTCTTCACTCAGTGTTTCTGGCTGCGAATGCGAAGACTCTCAAATGCTGGCAAGTCCACTCTCCCAAGGCCAGCTCTTTGTTCTACAACTCTGTAGCTACGTTTATGTTCAATCTGAATTTGTCTTCTGGCATTAGCATTTTCTCTTCCTTAGCTTCATTTTTGTCTTTGCTGACCTCTTCTCTTTTTATCTGTGTCCAATTTTGTAAAACAGATCATGGAAGTATCATGGGGAGACAAGGACATGATGCAACTATATGCTTTGCTGTCTGTGCATGAAAGAAATAATAGATGTGTTGTGACCAATCATCAGAGACTTTGAAGGAAGTGACATGATTGGCCAGAGACCATGACAGCAGTCTGTTATTATTAATTTGTGCACAAAAGAGCTTTCAGCAAAGTGTATACTAAAGGTAATAATTCACTTTTAATATCCACACTAATAAAAATTTCAAGTATGTTTTGGAACTGAGATTACTCAACATCAGTTGTGGTAACTGAAATCCATGCATATCAGAAATGCATAAAGTAAGACTGTATGTACAACCAAATTAGCTTTCTCTTTTCCTCGTACCAATCTAGATAAGACCATTTGAAGAATTCTTTTTCTCACATATCTATTCTTATTCTTTTTCATCCTCTCATTTTTTTCAACACTAAAATTATTACAGAAAATCTCTTTTAATATAAATCTTCTTCTGTCCTCCCCACATCTTCCATCCTATTCAAGAACCAAAACAAAAACACAAAATGGCCACAATCATATCCTATAAAAATAAAAGTAGAAGTAGTGAAATACCCGACTCAAAGAATAGGTAAAATCAGAAAAGTACTGTAGTGAAAAGTGTCATTTACCTCTAGTCCTTGAAGACTCTATTACATCCTTTAAGAATTTTTTTAAACTTCTATGTCTATTTCCCAATTGAGTTTCAGTTAAAATAAATCTTATCCAAAATCAATGTTAAAGAACTTGCTATGTTGCAAATACGTAATATTTCAGATACCCTGTGAATTAAAACCGGCTCATGTGGATAGGCCAAGGACTTCATTGCTATTTATAATCTTGTTATTTTCACCAAACATCAATATCCAAATTAAAAATGAGCTGCCAGAGATCAACCAAACAGAAAATGTGGGGTATCTCTAAAGTCACAATAGCAAGTGACCACACATAACAACATAACATATTAACAGAAGAACTTTTTACACATATATTTCTCTTAGATACAAACACACCACCCTTATTGTTGCTATTGCCTTGAATTTTAACGTTCCTATTTTCTCTCTTAATTTAACATAACAATCTCTTTATAAGTATTCTTAAATAAAAAACCCCTTCTCCTAATCTGAGGAAATACATAGCCTATATAGAAATGAATGACTAGAGTTTCAAAATGATCATTGGTCACTAGAAATTTGCATTAAAAGCATACCATATTGATATATGATTGCAAGACACAATCGTTCTGGGAGAACAATTCTGCCTGTGTTGCCCATTTTATGGTATCTACAATACAAATGTGGGTTGACAGTGATTTCCAAAGACATCCCATGCAATGCATCAGAAGTGACTTTTCCAATTGACCAATAGAGGCTGGAATTCAAGAAGGCAAACAATAAGCCATGTATAGCTTCAACTTTCTGAATCACTAAATCCCTGGCCAAGTTCATAGGGATTCCAATCTTTTCAGATGAAGATGTAGAAAGAAAGGATGTACCAAATCAAGACCAATGGAGAAGAACCCAGGGGAGTGGAAGTAGGCTGAGACATTCACATGTCATTGAAATTTAGAAGAAGATGAAAGAAAGAATGTTGTGATCCATCAGGAGTAGAGGAGTAGAGATTGACTAGTTCTGGCTGTGAAAAAGTAAGAGAGAATAAGAGTCACAATAAAGCTAAGTAGGGATAATTTAATGAACACTACTAGAATCTCTTAGGCATAGGTCTGCTCCAGTGCAGAGCTAAGACAAAACAACCATGCCTACCACAAGCCTAGAAGGGCAAGCAAGAACAGTACAGAAGAATGTCAAACACTACTGGAACACGCAGAGTACAACCCTGATTTGGGGATTATGTTGTTATTATCTTGTCTACCTTAAGTTTATATCCCAGGTTAGGACAACTGTGGAAGTTTAGGCTGTGATCCTACCAAACAATGCCAGAGGCTCAGGGTAAATACCGTATTAACTAAGACAGAATAAAATCAGAGATACCCATTATTGCACAAAGGAAGGCATGTACTTTGCCCTATTTTAGGCCACTGTGTCTGGTTCCACCTGCTCACTTTCCCCTCCCCCTACTCTTCAACCATGCCTGGGCTAGACTGGAAGCAGGCCAACTACTCAGACAAAACAATACTGACCTCTAAGACAGCATCCAGTGATCTAGTTGAATTCTCCTCCAAGTCTACTTATCTTTCTCTAAAATGGCAAATTCACTCACAAAAGGTTCCAAATTTTCACTTTATTTTCTCCTGAATTATTCATCACCTTTTTCTAGTGTGGCTGGACTATACCACATTAGAATTACATCTTATATTCTTTATTCTTATTTCCCATTTCCTCCAGGGAAAGGTGTTTCTCTTTAGTCTTTGAGCATACCTGTCAAAGAGCAGCCTTCAGTGGTAAGAATAATTGTTTAATATGCTCTTCTCAAGAGTCTGCAATTCCCCAGAAAATAAAATCCTACATCATGAAAAGCAAAAGAGGTCTGATGAAATTAGTTTGAACCAAGGCCTAAAGCAAGGAGGAAAAAAAATGCCTTTACTAACTTTTTAAAAAATTCTTTATTTAATATTCATTACCAGATGTTAGTACAGTACTCACCTCCCATCTAGCAGAGTATCTGAAGTTAAACCATCTGATTCAGTCAGAACATCCATACTCTCCTATCTATATGTTCTTTGTTTAAACTGGTCCTGTTTCTGCTCTTGGTGACATGCTCTTTTGGCAGGGCAGTAATCTCATTCACAAAACGTTAGGAATGTTCTCCAGTTCTTTCCCTTAAATCTGAACCCCTCTCTCTATAAATAGGCATACCAGGTATACAGGTAAATATACACATATCTACATTATCTCTGATTTTATTTTTCTCTCTATGACCACCAAGCAAGCTTTCTAAGTTTATCAAGGTTTGAGGATTCCACTGGACTTATTCTAACTGTTAAATATTTTAAATTGCATACAACCTTTATGGACACCCTGTATGTGTGTCACATGTGTATTATACACACACAACCCTACATGTACTCTAATAGCACCTCTCAGTGCCCTGCATGTGTTTAACCATCATGGTACGTTTCCCACTAGACTGTGTGTAATGAGGGAAGTATAAAATAAATACAGGTGGCCATTCCCTACAAGAAGTATATAACCTAACTAAGGAAACAAGTAACTTTTGCATATATAATAATAAAACATGCCCTCAAGTATTTATTGGTGATAAATATGTCTTGCTCTTACAAAATCCTCTGCTAGGTTGGGGGAAAGACACAGGAAGAGATGCTGCTTGGTTTACCCCAATAAGAGAAAAATGTGTCAGGATGACCTGTTTCCCAGAAGAACACTTTAACCAAAAAGGTCAGAAGAGATATACAAGACCAACCTGTGGCTCTTGTTTTCATAGTATCCTGACACATTTCGCTGACTTAGGTTTTCAAACACTAAGCTGGCCAACAGAAATACAGCTTCCAGTTTGCAATGCCTGAACTAAAAAATCTTTACATTTATAACATATGAACAATTGATAGGGAAGATTTGATTTTCTCTCTAAGACCACTAAGCAAGTGTTCTAAGTTTATCAGGGTTTGAAGATTCCACTGGACTTACTGTAATGAATTGTATCTGGGGCCATAATTAAATGACACTTGGAGCTTTCACGTGCCATGCCGTGGCCTCTGTCTAATTCAACTGTCAGGCTATCATTAACTTCCCCATTAACTCTCTTGAATGCGAAGGTACTAAGGAAAATCTACATAGCTCAAAACATTCAAATCACAATTAGAGTTGACTCTAAAGTGTTCATCTGCTCTATATTTTTAGGGCCTATGTCAATGTCAATATCCTTCATCCCCCCAAAGATACGTCTCTATGCTTAGTCAATTAATGTCTATTGAATTATTTTGAATGCACACTAATATTAATATTTATTTGTGCAATGTTCAACTAAATGACTTTTTTAGTTTTTTTTAAGATTTTAAAAAAGCAATCAAAAAAACTCTCAAGGGACTTTTGGGTAATCTGGGCTACTGCTCTGAAAAACAAAACTGAGGAGCAATTATTCACCTATGAGTAGGAAGTAGACAGGAGCATCCCTTTATCCAAAATAGGCCTCCTGTAGTTCTTCAGAGACCAGAAAGTGATGACTAGTAGACTCAAGGACAGTAGTTGAAACTTTGCCTGCTCATTAAAATCATCTGAGCAGTTTTTTAAAGGTAAATATGCTTTGGCTACACTACCAGCAGATATCTTCATGTTGTAGGTCTGGGACAGGGCTCAGGCATCAGCATTTGCCCAGGTGATTCCTACCCCTAGCCAAGGTTGATAACTGCTACTTAAAAAGACACTTCTGAGAGGGCATTCACTTTCTCAGTATGCCCCTTAAACATCTTGTAGGTAGTCTTGGTAAGGTTTTCCCATCCATGAAGTTAGCTTCAAGAGAGATAATTTCACAGTTGCTTTCATCCAAGAAAAAAAGAGTTTCCACTATGGGGTACTATAACAATGTTTTTTAGATGTTAGACCTCCCTTAGCGCTAGTCTCTGAAATGCCCTACAGTGCTTGCAAAACCCAGCCATCGCTCTCCTAGTGTGGCAACACATTTCTTATGCAAGTGAGTTAACCTAAATAACAATTATTAACCACAAATGTGACAACTACTGTAAATAATGCACTCCCTTTCATCTTGGTTTTTCAAAGACATCTTCAGGGAAGAAAAACTATTCTTGATTTTGCATTACTTGGCAACTAGCAATCTGTGAGCTGAAACTCCAAACAGCGGTCCTTTGGGGTCTCTGTTAACTTTGTTCTTAACTTTACACAGCTAATTAGAAGTGTTCAAAGGCTTTCATTTTGAACCACTTAGTTGATGAGAAATGCATGTTTAATGGGCATCCTGGAAGACAATTTAATGAATCTAGAAGGAAAACAAAGCAAATTGATTATTATGCAATGACTTGCGAGAGCTCCTTGTGACCAGCTTGCAAATAGCAGAGCACCGAGGTAAGCAGGACATGGAGGGAGGCAGCCCGGATTATTAATAAGGATACCAGTTGTGCTATGATCAAGCAGTATTTTTTAAGAAAGATATCTTTGGGGGCTACAAGAAAATATTCCAAGTTAATATCATTCAGAAAAGACTTTGAAAAATCCTTACTAAAGCCCCATGAGCTATTTAAACAGTTTCAGAAAAACTAGGGGGTAAGAGTTGAGAGGTATTGGGTTTGCTTATCTGAGAAGACTTAAAAGGTATCTTTCTCCTTAGAATTCTGTAGCCTGTACATCCAAGGTGACTACACCAATCAGTGGTGTTTGAGCCAAGTTCTGTCTATACCAATGGAGCAGTTTTTTAAAATTTAATTAATCAAAGTTTGCATTAGGAATGTGGCGGCAAAATAACAAAGTAGGTACCATTGTGATAATTTCTTAAGAAAGGCAACTCATCATTCCTAGTTTAATAGCCTTGCCACCGCTGGTTGGGATTTCTACCATATTCGCTGTTACTCTTCATGGGGTCATGAGAAGAGAAGTAGATGTCGCCTACACCTAGAGGAGAAAGACGTTGCTCAAAACAAAACTCAACTCTTCCAACCTGTCCCCCACTTTGTTCCTTTCTACACCATACTCATGCACAGGTCTGCACACAGATACACTCACACACACACACACACACACACACACACACACACACACACATACACACATTGCCTTAGATCGGGGGGACTGTTAAAATGTATCACTAGTTTCTGATCCAGTAAATAAAGGGAGAGGTCCAATAATTTGCACTTCTAACAAGTTCCCAGGTTATACTGATGCTCCTTATCCACAAACTACACTTTGCTGAATACTTGCCCTTAGATGTCCATTTATTCCTGACAAACATGGCAAATAGTCTGAAGATGCCTGCACATCTTTAGGCTTTGAGTCAACCTCTCTCCACAAACCCAATATCAATAAGAGAAGACTCCTGATGCGTCCTCATTCATAGACCTCATCCTAAACCTTCCCTCCCACTCATCTCATGCTCCATTGCTAGACATGTTCCTCACTGGCCACCTCCCAGTTCTCAGCCCTGAGCCAATGCCCAGGTCTGAGTGCTGGGCTTCCCTCCTCCATGCACATCTGTTATTACATATCTTGCAGTGCCTGTGGGCAAATGCGTCATTTGGCCCAGTCAGAGCCCTGGTGTCTTTCATGCTAGCACCGGCCTGGGAGTACGTGTATGTGTACACATGTATATACAAAATGACACTATATGCTAGAAAGCAGAATATCAGCATGGGGCTAACATAGCGAATTATAAAGACAGTGTTATAAACTATAAAGATATTAAAGTTAAGCATGAAGAGAGTAAACATTTAGTGTATACACTTAACATATGTTTAACTTTTTTGGAATAAATATGAATTTTGAATTTGGTGATACTTGAAGTATATGTCAGCTTTTTAAAAATTTGTTAATTGCTGTTTTTAATCACTAATGGGGCAAAACAGAAACAGTACCCTAAAATGAAGGCCTCAGAAGCATGAGCTGTTCTCTGAGCTTCTCCTGTCCTCCTGCTGCTTGGTCCCACGCTCTGAGGCTAAACCATAGAAACTAGAATTTCTCTTCTCTAAGGCAGCTGATAAAAGCCAAAACCCCTTTTCCCAAAAGCCAATCATGAAACCTAAAATTATGGCTCGGCGCCTGTGGCTCAATGGGCTAAGGCGCCAGCCATGTACACCTGAGCTGGCAGGTTCGTATCCAGCCTGGGCCCACCAAACAACAGTGACCTGCAACCAAAAAATGGCCAGGTGTTGTGGCGGGCACCTGTAGTCCCAGCTACTTGGGAGGCGGAGGCAGGAGACTCGCTTGAGCCCAGGAATTGGCGGTTGCTGTGAGCTATGATGCCACAGCACTCTATCCAGTGTGACAGCTTGAGGCTCTGTCTCAAAAAAAAAAAAAAAAACCTAAAATTATTTCATAAAGAAATTAACTGACCTACCTTGTTTGACTGCAGGTCATAACACCTGCAGAGAGGGCCCTGTCCCACACCCAGAAGGAAGGACGCTGCTCAGAAAGGCCAAGAAGAATCTTCACAGACAGGCCTTACTGGGTTTCCATGCTCAGTCTGTTAGGTCATACTCTTTTTGTCCAATCATATTCCTACATGGCTGTCAATACTTTTTTAAACCTAAGAATAAAAATGGACAATTTCCGCAGTATCTTTGGGTCTTCCTTCTGAAGGCTTCTGTGTATACATGTTAAATAAATGTGACATATTTTTTTTATTAAGCAATCTGCCTCATGTTAGTGATTTTTTGGTGAATTTTTATGGGGCCAGGGCCTTGCTCCCTACATCATTCTAAATAAATATTCATATTTTGTAGCTAAAATAATTAAAAGTGAAAGTAGGCTTAATCTGTTTATAAACTTTAAGAGATTCCCTATCCCACACCACTGCTCTTCTTTCCTAAGAACTGTCTGCCTGACAAGAGATTATGTCCTAATCTTACTTTTGACCCATGTACACTGGGTTCCCTTGGCTCTTTTGGGGTGAGATGTGAGAAGAAGCAGTATAAAAAGAAGTAGAGTTGAACTTGGACTGGGGATGGCCTATTTTGGTCTCTTCCAAAATATGTCTTTTTCTTTAACTAACAGGTACCAATTCCTCTTCCTATAGTACAACCTGATCAGTCCCCAAAGTCAGTATTTCACCAAACTGCCCTTTGTCAAAGTAGAACCCAACATGAGAACTCAGCCCAACTGAGAATAAGGTACTTACTACTTGGACAATTTCACATCCACTTACTTACTTGTATGGGTTACTTTTATTTTTTCTTCAGTAATTGACAGCTACTATTCAATGGTTCCTCCTCATTTATTTAAGATGTCCTGATCCGGGAACATGTCCTCAATTGTCATGACTACAAGTTATGGTTTGAATGTGTCTTATAAATTTTATTTGTTGGAAACTTAATTCCCAAAACCATATGTTAATGGCATTTGGAGGTGAAGACTTTAAAAGGTAATTTGATTTAGATAAAGTCATCAGGATGGAGCCCCCATGATGAAACCCGTGGCTTTAAAAGACAAGGAGAAGAGATGGAGCTGACACGCTCCCTGTCTCTCACCATGACATGCCTTCTACATGTTATGACAGCAAGAAGGCCCTCACCAGCCCTTCAACTTTGGACTTCCCAGACTCCACAAAGCTGAAGCTTCTTTTCTTTATCAATGACCCCGTCTCAGGAATTCTGTTACAGCAACAGAAAGCAAACGAAGACAGCATGGATGTGAAGAATCCAATGGGAGTTAAACTTCCACATAGTAGTACTGGCCTTGACTGCCATGGGGCCTCATTGCATCCATTAAAAGTAGGCATAGGAATCTGGGTGGTAAAATGAAGATACTGTGCAAAAAACAGAAGAGATTTAGGGAGACAATATATCTCCAACCTTTTTTTCTTATGTGACTTATTTCCACTCTTTGTTAGGCTAAGAATACAACTGGTTTCCCTTGAATACTCAGAACTTCCCTCAACCCCATAAGTCAAAGCCTCCTCATTTCTCTCACTGTCGTGGTCCAGACTCTATAATCTTTCTTCTTGCCTATTATTAAATACGATTGCCCCTAATGAACATTCTTGTCCTTGGTGTTTCCCCACCTACCACTTCTCTCTCAGCCTTGATGCTACTCTCAGGGTGATCATTTTGAAATAAATGTACTCTGCTTAGGAGCTTAATGCTTACAAAAACTTCTGGACATAATTTGAGTCCCATGACATTTACTCACTGCCCTCCACCTGGAGGTCTTCTTGCTTTCCAGCCTCATGTCCTGTCCTCATCTCTCATTACCTCCTCAGTCACACCAGGTCGTCAGCTTCATCACATACCTGTCATCCCTTGCCATGTGTACCAGGCTCCTGGACACTTCTTGTACAGTGAATGTTTTTACCCTCCTAAAGTTTATTTGTTGAAGCCCTAACCAACCTTCCATGGGCTGATATTTGGAGGGGGAACCTTTGTGAGGTTATTAGGGTTAGGTAAGGTCACGAGAGTGCATTCCTCATGATGGGATTGGTGCCCTCATAATCTCAGAAAGAAGGAGCCATCTGCAAAGCAGGAAAAGAGCCTTCACCAGGACCCAACCACTCTGACATGCTAATCTTGGAGTGCCAGACTTCGGAATTGTGAGAAAATAAATTTCTGTGTCTTAAGCCACATTAACTCTGGTGTTTTTGTTATGGCAGTCTGAGCAGATGTACAACCTTTTATTTATTTATTTTTAATTAAATCATAACTGTGTACATTACTGCATTTGTGGGGTAAAATGTGCTGATTTTATATACAATTTGGAATGCTTACATCAAACTGGTTAACACAGCCTTCACCTCATTTACTTAATTGTTGTGTTAAGACATTTATACTGTACTCTTCATAGATTTGACATGTACCCTTGCAATATGCAGAATAGGTGAGGTCCCACGGATTACTCTCCCTCCACCCGACCACCCCTGACCCCTCCCCTCACCCTCCTCTTCCTTCCTTCATTCTGGACTAAGTTGTGTTTTATCATTCATGTGAAAGTGCGGGTGATTATGTATTGGTTTCATAATAGTACTGAGTACATTGAATAATTTTTCTTCCATTCTTGAGATACTTTACTAAGAAGAATATGTTCCAGCTTCATCCATGTAAACGTAAAAGAGGTAAATCTCCGTCTTTTATTGTGGCTGTGTAATATCCCATGGAATACATATACCACAATTTATTAATCCATTTATGGGTCAATGGGCACTTGGGCTGCTTCCATAACTTGGTAATTATGAATTGGGCTGCAATAAATATCCTTGTGCAAATACCTCCATTGTAAACTGATTTTTGGTCATCTGGATATATACCTAGTAGAGGAATTGCAGGATCTGCTGGTGGGAATACGTTCCCTTTGGAAAGAAATTTGGAGAACACTTAGGGAACTAAAAGTAGACCTGCCATTCGAACGTACAACCTTTTAATGTCTCCAATACAAAATCACATCTTCATGGGGCTTCACATTGCTCATGTGTAGCTTCACTTGCCTGAAACAGCTTAACAACTTTCTCTAACTTCTCATCTGGTTAACTCCTAACACCTATTCATGTTTTAATTTCTCAACTACCATTTCTCAGGCAAGCTTTGCCTAATCACAGAAGGGAAAAAACAAAATGGATGTAGAGAAACTGTGATCAACAATCTGGTTTTGGCTAAAGTTCCTCAACCTTTTCTCTTAGTTAGCACATAGCTTTCTGTTTAATTAAAGCAAGTTGTTTCCTAGTTATATGCTTTTCCCTAACCTGAGCCCTAATTTCCAGAAAGCTTATGGAGCGGTTTAGCAAACAATGCTTAATAGTATAGTTGATTCCGATGTATTGTCTTTGAAAGGATCCCCTCGAGACTTAGGAATCATGGCTAAAGATAAGAATGGTGCACCCAATTTGGTGATGAGTGGTAGAGAAGACTTAAATGGCAGGTTCAGGAATTGCAAAGTTTGGCAAGTTTAACTTGGGTAAAAATAGCTAGTTGCTTTAAAAGAATGCACGTATGCAAGCCCTCAATAATCATATTCCAGAACATTAAAATAACATAAAAAACTGATCATAGCACAAATATTAGTGAAGTTTGAGAAATGATGAAATAATGAGAACCCATAGTTCTCAATAATGAGTGGCCCATAGATAGATAATTGTGGTCCTGGTTTTCATAGTTAAGAAAAAGTCACTTCAGGGCTTAAGAAGTACAGTTTAATATGATGGCCAATAATCCTGGTAAGATTTCTGCCAAGAAAACAGTTATCATGTGGCACTAGCATCGGCTCATGAAGAACAAGTGGTCCTGATCTAATCTAATTTGCCTTTTCTAAAAGGTTAATAAATCAGAAAAATACTATATATCTAACACAAACGGCTTGCAGATTAACATTTCTAACTTGCTGCTAATATCCTTAGGCTTGGGTTAGTAAAGCTTTTTTCTCAAACTCTAATATAACCTTTGTTAATTAACATTGGTATTGCAAAAAGCTCAACAACAATAATTCACTCCTTATAAATATGTGCCATATTAACTCTTTGTCACTTAATAATTTGCATAATTACTTTATAATTACTTACAATTTGCTATAAGCATCTATTTACAAAATGAATTCATAGGCATAATCACATGCTGTCATGCGTTTGGGCCTTGAAAGCATTGGGATTCTCCCATCTAAAAACCACATTTTTATGTGCACAAAATATTCCAAGTTATTTGGGGGAGGGATAGAAAATCACATTTTTTGAAGGTGTTAGAAAATTAATTACTGCACTTAGAAAGGTTTTCATCAAAGCCAGATATTGGTGATGTTTGCCTTCTGTTATGACCATCTCCCCTGCACAAGCTTCTTCCTTCTTTTATTCTCAGCAGGAGCTAACCTCATAATCCCAAATGTCATCAAGATTTTTCCATCTTCTTCTAATCCCAGAGCCCATAAGAGATTTTCTAAATGAGTTATTTATGCCCACTGACCTGAGAGTTTTGGCAGGCCCTTTGAATATAGTTTCTGCCTTCAAAGACCTGGCAGCTTAATTTGGAATTTATCGTATTACACCAATTTCACACTTTTTCACAGTGTAATATCTTGAACAGCTATATGCATCTTACAACAAATAACATTTTAGTTTTTTTATAAATGATGGTAAATGTAAGCAATGTAGTCAGATTACATAGAGATAAAAGAGATTAACTCTGTGTAGAAGGCAGGAAGGGGTGTAAAATGGAGAAGGAGAGAATAGAAAAAGAGTTTCAAGAAGGATGGAGTACCTAAGCCTTATCTTTAATAGGGCAGGGAGCATAGTGGGGGGGAGAGGATTATTGCCCTTGTGAAAGTATTTCAAACTTCAGGATCAGATTTGGCAATTGATGAAATTTTTCCATGACTTCTAAAGTCTATTCACACAAATTCACATACAGCAGCCAGGAATCAGCCTGAAGATAACCGAAGCAGGGCTGCTACCACAGCCATTCCTAAGCCTCTGATTGTTAAGAGAACCAAAGCTGATAGCATGTGAGGCATAAATTATCAACAGGAATACAAAATAGCAAAGAAAAAGTTGCAAAAAAAAATAGTGAATTTGCATATTAATATGTAGGTTAATTCATATACTTATAATGCCGATTTATTTCATAATAAAAACAAATAATAATTACTATGAAGGCTACTATGTACCAAGTATTTTATGGACACTGTTTCCAATGCTTGTGCCAAATATGTAGATATTATTATCCCCATTTTAAGGAAAACAAAGACTCAGAGAGGTTGAATCTCTTAGCCAAGATCACACAGTTATGAAGTAGAGAAGTGTGATGACTAATTTTGTGTGTCAACTTGACTGGATTAAGGAATGCCTAGAGAAATGGCAAAGCAGAACTTCTGAGTGTGTCTGTGAGGATGTTTCTAGAGGATATTGGTGTGAATTGGACTGAGTGGGGAAGATCCAATTAGCTGGGGGCCCAGAAAGAATAAAAAAGGCAATTTCCTCTCTTTTTCTCTCTCACAGATGAGAGACACTCTTCTTCTCCTGCTCTTAGACATCATAACTCCAGGCTCTCTGGCCTGTGGTATTTACACAAGTGTCCCAACTAGATTCTCAGACCCTTGGCCACAGACTATACCATCAGCACCCCTGAATCTCAGGATTTCTGACTTGGACCAAGCCATGCTACATGCATCCCAGCATCTCCAGCTTGCAAACAGCCTTTTACAGTACTTCTCACCCTCCGTAATTACATGCACCAATTCCTCTAATAAATCCACTTTCATATATCTGTATCCATCTACCTATCCTATTGCTTCTGTCTCTCTGGTAGGCAGCTGCAGTTCTACATCGTCCAGACTCACAAACTAAGCTGTCATAGTGACAGGGATCAAGGTTATGCATGGGTTTAGTGACAAGGACTTCCACTCACCTCATCCAACCTGGCTATGCCCACTACTTACTGTGCAGTCTGCCAGCAATAGAGACAACACTGAGCTCCAAATATGGCATCATTCTCCAAGACGGTTAGCCAGATATCTGGCAGCAAGTTAATGCATTGAACAACTACCATTATTGAAGAGGCGGCATTTTTTTCTTATTGGGAAGATAAGTATTTACTCTGAATATACATTTGCCTTGTCTGCATGTAATGCTTCTGCCAAAACTACCATCCATGGAATTTCAGAATGCTTTATCCACCACTCTGGTATCCTACACAGCACTTCTCTGACTAAGAAACTCACTTCACAGCCAAACAATGTGGCAATGGGTTCATGTTCATCTAATTCACCAGTCTTATCATGTTTCCTATCACTCTAAAGCAGCTAGCTTGATAAAATAATCAAATAGTCTTTGGAAGTTACAGACGCAGTACCAGCTAGATGAGAATACTTTGCAGGGCTTGGGCAAGATTATTGAGCAAGCTATATATGCTCTGAATCGGTATCCAATACATGTTACTGTCTCTCCCATATATAGTATTTATGAGTTCAGGAATCAAGGAGTGGAAATGGGAACGGCACCAGTCACTGTTACCCCCAGTGACTCACTACCAAAAGTTTTGCTTCCTCTTTCCACAACTCTAAGCTCTGCTAGCCTCTTATTTTCAGAAGGGGAAATGCTGTTACTAGGTGACACAATAGTAATTCTACCAAACTGGAAGGTTAAAACTGCCACCCATTTAGGGCTTCTTATGCCTTTGAGTCAACAGACTAAGAAGGAAATGAAATATCAAAAAAAAAAAAATGGCAATGGCAGAGTTCACACTGGAGATCATAATGATTTGGACCAAAGTGTTAAGAGTAAGTATGACAAAACTTGACAAGACATTAATTTTGGATGGTGGATACAGACAGCCACTATATAAGACCTAACATTAAGAAGCATGAAGAACATAATGAAAGTTTTCTATCAGACAAGTAATGACATCTTTAGAAGTAAAGAGAAAAAAAGCAAAGCAAGGAAATGATTGAAGAGACAAGAGCTCACCTTGTTTGGAATTGTTGAAAAATCCCTATTCATAAATTCAAGAGATCCAATGAAACTCAGTAAGTATCAATTAAAACAAACTCACACCTAAACATATTCTCATTAAAGTACAGACTGAAATGGAAAAGGGAAAAGAGAGACAGAGAGAGAAAGCAGCTGAAGAAAAATGGCATTACTTTTAAAGAAGTAGCATTTATATTACTAAGTGGCAGATGACTCATCAAGAAAAACAATGGAAGACAGTAGGCAGTGGAATTTCTTAAAGAGAAAACTATCAGTTAAGATCACTACATTCAAAAATATTTTTCAAAATTGAGACAAACTGAAAACATATTCAAGCAAACTAAAACTTATAATTAAGCCTAGCCATAGAAAATTCAGAAGAAGCATAAATATCAGACAAAAGAAAAATGATCATAGATGTAAAGCTTGAGATAGGAGATAGAATGAAGATCAAAGAATTGATTTAAAAAAAAGTAGGTAACTAAAAATTAATACTGACATAAATCAATAATGAAAACACTTTATAATGTTAAAAGTGGAATTAAAAATAAAATACACAATAATGATAGAAAATAAATACCTTTGGAAAGTCTTAGTCACTAGATGATTCTTTCATCATGAGAGAGCAAGACATTGGGAAACTTCCAAAGATCAAGAGAACTAAAAGGATGTATTGAATAAACAATAAAATAAAATAAACTGAGAAATGTAACAAAAAGTCAATCTAAGACCACCTAGTCCTAAATCTTCATTTTACAGAGTGGGAAAATGAAGGCCAGAGAGAGAACAACAACAACAAAAGGCAGTTCAGCTTCCCTGGTGTGGACCAGCCTGAAGGGACAGAGTGTGATTTAATGTTTTTGTCTGCTACCTCACCACACCTTCACAAGTGGACCCAGACTCAGCAAAACCCAAGGTACAGCGTCAACAACATTAGTTAAAGCAAAGTTATTTATTTTCAAAATTTCAGCAAGATGAACTCCAAAAGCAGTGTTCTCATTTATTCTTTGTTGTTCCAGCTTTCAGCTTCCATGTATATAAGCACACAGTGAAAATTCCTGCTAAAGTTGTACCTTAGAGGTTCTATCCACATTATACATCTCTAGAGTGTCAAACAAGATAGTTGCACAGGGAGAAGATAAAAAGAGAAATGACTTCACTTTTCAAGCACATCTCACCCTCACCTCACTCTGTCCCCTAAAACTGCCTCAACTTCCCCAAACAATATTGTATTTGTGCCAGAATGAGCTCTGCATATGATACTTAATGTAAAAACTGAATTTGTTCCTTCACCAATTCCAGCTTTTCAATTATATTTAAAAGTACTGAACATTAAACTTCCACATTTGATGAAGTTACTCCTTTAACTTTAGAAGCAGAACTACATTGAGCATTTTTTAACCTTTAAAACATGTCAAGGGCGTAAATCAAAATACACCAAATTGCCTCCAGAAGAAAAGAACACGTCTTTAACACAAATGCCTTGCAACTCTGTAGATAAGAGGTCATTTTCTCAGAAATGTTCAGAATGGGCTATTTCCTTTAAAATGTTTTTTAAAAAAAATCCTACATTTCATACTGGGTGGCTGAAGATTCAAAGGCTGGAAAAAAAATAAAAATAGAACCAGGGAGAGGTTATTTGAGAGATTCCCAACAAAGGTTGCTGAACTCTTTGGAAAAAAAAAAAGTGGCAGTGTACCCAGCAGCATTTGAAACATTAAATATTGCCTTATGCTTAGAAAGTAGTTGAATTTTCCTTATGTTCTGAGTTTTTAGGTAGTTTTGGCAGCAGTATTTCCAATATTCATAAGGATGATCTGCATCTTTGTGCATGCAAAAGATAAGCCCCTTGTTTAAACTGAATAATATCTACCTGAAAAGTGATTTCTTTTGAAAGATAGAAGGTCACAACAGAAAACAAAGATAACCAGTCTAAGGACTTTAATTTGTAAGAAAGAAATTAAAAGGTAAAAGGATTTTCCCAGGATTTATCCTTGGCTAGTTGAGAACCCTAAACAAAGACTTGGATTTTTTGTAGTTCAGTGATCAGGTTTCACTATTTGGACCACAATTTAAATATATATGATACTCAAGCATCACAAGCAAATTTCTTCTGTTTCTGAGATACAACACAGTTTTATTTCTTTCTTTTATCTCCTTTTTCTTTTTTTCTCATTCAGAAAGCTGTTCATAAAAACTTTGCTCTCTTGACATCCAGGAATTCTTGAACAGGTTTGGGTACAATTTTATTTTAAAACATGAAGAAGTAAACAGAAAGAAAAGTACCTTTGGGAAGGTGGGCATTTAAAATAAAAGAATGGTATGGGAATGATGAAAAATAAAACTAATATATGCGACTACATTTTTCCTGCAATAAGACACTCTCAGAGCCAAATAGCAAGTTCTTCATAGCAGGGTTTATTATAAAGACAGAATCTCATCCCAGATTCAGCCTCGGTGCACAGACCTTCTGCCTTAATAAAGGACAGTTGGGTTGAATATATTTAATTTGCAGTTGCCTCAGAACACAAAAAGTGGTACAGCAGGCTGAATAGCTTACAGGAAAAAAAGAGTAATTAAGGTACTTCCATAAAACAAGACAATCCAAATGTGAGATAAAAGTGATTAAGTAATATCTCCATGTCAGACACTAAAATATGGTCCTGCTGTGAGTATTACTTTTAGCATTTGGCAGTGGTGTGTGATAACTCAACACTGTACCATGAAATGATTTCTTTGTGTCTTTGGACCCTTGTGCAAAGATTTCTAGTTAATTTCATTGGAATACTGTTTTCAGATGAGAAAAGAAAGAGACCATTATCTATCTAGTGTTCCACTCCAAGAGTTATCTCACTTCAAACTATCTTCAGTGGAATCTGGAAATTTTAAGATTTAAGTCTATGCTTAAGTAAGCCTGAAACCCAAGAGAGTCGAACTGAATAATTTTTTAAATCTTTTCCTTTAAATATCTAGATAACAGGAGTAAGGGATATTAGAAGTTAAATTAGGCAATTGCTTCCATTTTCTATTTCACTTGACTAGGCAGATGTGTCCTAAGTGTAGTTAGATCAATTGTGCAAACATATTAATATTATAATACTTATGTATGTCCTAGCAACAGATTTTTGAAAAATTGTGACTGTTCTTGAAACACTTAAACATGCTTTTAACCACAGAAGGGTTTGAAATGCCATGAAAAAGATGCTGTAACTGGAATCCGTAGCCTGTTTTTCTTTTGTTGTGGTTAGGGATTCATTAAGGGTACAAAGAACCAGGTTACATTGATTGCATTTTTTAGGTAAATTCCCTCTTATAATTGTGTCTTGCCCCAAAAAAGCATGCCACACACTTCTTCCTTGCCTCTCTCTCCTCTCCCATTCCTCCAGCCTCCATCGTGTAATAGATAATTAATTGTCCTCATGTCAGAATTGAGTACGTAAGATTTATGCTTCTCCATTCTTGTGATGCTTTACTAAGAATAACGTGTTTCACTTCCATCCAGGTTAATGCAAGGGATGTAAAGTCTCTGTCTATTTTAGTGGCAGAATAGTATCCATGGTATACATATACCACAGCTTATTAATGCACTCCTGGGTTGGTAGGCATTCGGGCTGTTTCCACATTTTGGTGATTATAAATTGAGCTGCAGTAAACAGTCTAATGCAAGTGTCCTTAGGATAAAAGGATTTTTTTTTCTTCTGGGTAGATGCCTAGTAATGGGATTGTAGGATCAAATGGAATGTCTAGTTTAAGTTCTTTGAGAGTTCTCCATACTTCTTTCCAAAAAGTTCATATTAGTTTGCAGTCCCACCAGCAGTGTAAAAGTGTTCCCTTCTCTCCATATCCATGCCAGCATCTGCAGTTTTGAGATTTTGTAAAGTGGGCCATTCTCACTGGGGTTAGATGATATCTCAGGGTGGTTTTGATTTGCATTTCTTTAATAATTAGGAATGATGAGAATTTTTTCATATGTTTGCTAGCCATTCATCTGTCTTTTTTAGAGAATGTTCTATTTATCTCTCCTGCCCAGTGACATAAGGGATTGTTCGCTCTTTTTATGTTGATTAATTTGAGTTTTCTGTAGATCCTAGTTACCAAGCTTTTGTTTGATTCAAAATATGCAAATATCCTTTCCCATTGTGTAGAATGTCTATTTGCTTTGCCTGTAGTCTCCTTAAACCCCCTATATAGCTAAGGCAATACTTAGTAATAAAAACAAAGCCGGGGTCATCAGACAACCAGACTTTAGGCTGAATTATAAGGCCATAGTTATCACAACAGCATGGTATTCACACAAAAATAGAGACATCTGGAACCAAATAGAAAACCTGGAGATAAAACTAACATCTTAGACTCACCTAATCTTTGATAAACCACACAAGAACATACACTGGGGGAAAAAATTCTCTACTCAATAAATGGTGCTGGGAGAACTGGATAATCACATGTAAAAGACTGAAACTGGACCTGCACCTTTCTCCACTCACTAAAATTGATTCAAGATGGATAAAAGACATAAATTTAAGGCATGAAATGATAAAAAATCCTCAAGGGATGGGAAAAACACTTGAAGATATCAGCCTGGAGAAAGACTTTATGAAGACGACTTCCGTGGCAATTGCAACAACAAGAAAAATAAACAAATGGGACTTAATTAAATTGCCTCTGGCTTTGGCTCTGCTGTAGATGGCGCTGATATTAACCTGTTTTCACTGCATTCTGCTGTGCTGTAGTAATGCATAGCCACCAAGTTCCAACATCTTGCAACAACAAGAGTATTTCTTGCTCACATTATATACAGCTGAGGGTTGGTTACATCTCTGCTCCCTTCTTCATTCCCAAACCCAAGCTTAGGTAGCATCCTCTATCTGGAATATGCTATGGCAGCAGGAAAAAAAGGAACCAAAACACATTCACAGAATGGTGCTTAAAGCAAGACACGTGACTAAGCCTAATAAGAAAGCAGCAGAATGTATAAGTCTTTCATAGCAGATCAGTAGATAATTGAGAAAAGTATATAATCTGCCACAGATCATTTTCTGAGCCATAAATATGCGTTTCTTACTCTTGTATCCTTTAAAGACATTCATTCTTCTCTGGAAAAAAAATACATAAAAGTCTCATATAATTTCTGTATTAGACTCAAATCCTGGGATTTTCTGAAAGTACCTACAGCCTTTTCTAGGAGTGGTTTGTTTTGCCCTGGAAACCTATGAACTAAAAAAAACAAGGTATATTCAATTTATGTACCAAATACACAATGATAGAAAAGAGATAGCATAAAGGACCCCACACAGAAAGGAGAATAGGAGGCACCCCGATGGTCTAAATTTATTTTCTTTGAGATAGACTCTCACTCTGTCGCCCTGAGTAGAGTGCTGTTGCATCCTCATAGTTCACAGAAACCTCAAACTCTTGGCTTAAGCAATCTTCCTGTGTCTGCCTCCTAAGTAGCTAAATCTACAGGCATCCACCATGATGCCCAGTTAGGATATGTTTGTTTGCTTGGTTGCTTTTCTTTTTTAATTTATTTTTTTATTATTAAATCATAGCTGTGTACATTAGTGCAATCTAGGGGTACAATGTGCTGGTTTCACATACAATCTGAAATATTTTCATAAAACTGTTTAACATAGCCTTCATGGCATTTTCCTAGTTATTGTATGAAGACATTTGTG
>CAUYRH010178998.1:0-38519 GCA_963574655.1 Perodicticus potto
TTGAGACAGAGCCTCAAGCTGTCACCCTGGGTAGAGTGCTGTGGCATCACAGCTCACAGCAACCTCCAATTCCTGGGCTCAAGCGAGTCTCTTGCCTCCACCTCCCAAGTAGCTGGGACTGCAGGTGCCCGCCACAACGCCTGGCCATTTTGTGGTTGCAGCCGTCATTATTGTTTGGCAGGCCCTGGCTGGATTCAAACCCGCCAGCTCAGGTTTACGTGGCTGACGCCTTAGCCCGTTGAGCCTCAGGCGCCGAGCCGCATATATTCTTTTCTTTGTGACTATTAAGTCAAGCCATATATATGTTTGCCACATGTACAGTGATTAATTAAACTACTATCTATTTTGCACAAATAAACCAACATAGAATGCTGAAATGTACCTGAGAGGGGCTGCTTATCAGAAATATTCATACTAAGACTGTATGTTCTCATGTTTCTTCCTGTGCCATGAATTTCTTCTTATTTGTTTCCTTTTCCTATCCATTGCCAGATAATTAAAGGAAACATAGCCAAAAAATAAGGTGGAATGGTTGTCCTGAGAGGCTCAGGTGTGACTTTTCCCAAGATTTTGATAATACAGAGATCAGTTGAAGATATTGTAAAATGTTTTGTAGTCATTAAGGTTGATTAAATTGCAAAATCTTGTTTTAATAACTTTATCAAGGAATACAGGACATAAAATGAGCTGCCTGTATTTAAAGTGTACAGTTTGATACCTTTGTACATGTCTGTGAAACAGTCACTGCAATCAAGAAATGAACCTGTCTGGCTCGGCGCCTGTGGCTCAACAGGCTAAGGCGCCAGCCACGTACACCTGAGCTGGCGAGTTCGAATCCAGCCCAGGCCCGCCAAACAACAATGACAGCTGCAACCAAAAAATGGCTGGGCATTGTGGCGGGCGCCTGTAGTCCCAGCTACTTGGGAGGTGGAGGCAGGAGACTCGCTCGAGCCCAGGAATTGGAGATTGCTGTGAGCTGTGATGTAACGGCACTCTATCCAGGGTGATAACTTGAGGCTCTGTCTCAGAAAAAAAAAAAGGAAATGAACCTGTCTCTTGCTCACTAACAGTCTTCAGAGAGGCGTTTTAGTTCCTTATACCACATTGATTTCTCACTTTATTGCCCTCGGTAGAGTGCTGTGGCGTCACACAGCTCATAGCAACCTCCAACTCCTGGGCTTAGGCAATTCTCTTGCCTCAGCCTCCCGAGTAGCTGGGACTACAGGCGCCCACCACAACGCTCGGCTATTTTTCTGTTTTGCAGTTCGGCTGAGGCCGGGTTTGAACCCAACACTTTGAGTATATGGGGCTAGCACCCCACTCAATGAGCCACAGGTGCCACCCTTTTTTTTTTTGATTTCTCACATTTTTTTATGTGACTCTTAAGGTGGCTTAAATTTCAGGATTATAATTTTTTATGATGGTTCAGGTTCAACTTGTTCCTACTCTGAACCCTGCATTTCTCTGAGTTGGAGAAACTTCATAATATCCCGATGCTCTTTACCACCTTTTTTTTTTTTTTTGAGACAGAGCCTCGAGCTGTCACCCTGGATAGAGTGCTGTGGCATCACAGCTACCTCCAATTCCTGGGCTCAAACGAGTCTCTTGCCTCCACCTCCCAAGTAGCTGGGACTACAGGCACCCACCACAACGCCCGGATATTTTTTGGTTGCAGCCGTCATTGTTGTTTGGCGGGTCCGGGCTGGATTCGAACCCGCCAGCTCAGGTGTATGTGGCTGGTGCCTTAGCCCGTTCAGCCACAGGCGCCGAGCCACCACCTTGTTAAGAATGATGTGCTGCTCTGTGTCTTATTTCAGAGGAGAGGAAGATGATTCTTTGGCTATCAAACCACCACAGCAAATGTCTCGGAAAGAAAAAGCTCATCACAGAAAAGATGAAAAGAGAAAAGAGAAACGTAGACATCGCAGCCATTCAGCAGAAGGGGGTACAGAAGTATTTATTTTCTTTGATATTATATTTAAGTGTTTGTTTCCTAAGTCATTATTTAAATATTTCTTTTCTCCTTGACTTACTTAATGTTCAAGTTAAATTTTTGACAGTGAAGCTTCCTCTCGTGGCACTTCATTTCTCATTAGGGAAGCATGCGAGAGTGAAAGAAAAGGAACGAGAACACGAACGTCGGAAGAGACATCGAGAAGAACAGGACAAAGCTCGCCGGGAGTGGGAAAGACAGAAGAGGAGAGAGATGGCCAGAGAGCACTCCAGGAGAGAGAGGTACGTGGTGGTCATCTCGCAGCTCTCACGAGAGCTATGGTGTGGAGTGTCCCGGGAGGCTAGGCAAGCAGCAAGGATCTGGAAGGAAAAGCTGGTCTGGACATGGACACACACAGCAGACACTGGGGGTGTCACCCAAGATGATGGTCCTGAAGGAAGGAAGTTGTCACTGATGTGTGTGAATTGATTTAGAGAAAGTAATGGCACGATCACAAGTATGTGTGTCAGGTCCTAGTTGGGGAGGAGGCTGTAAGGAGTCAGACTGAGCTGGGACCTAACTCATACCGCAGAGCCAGTGTGAGTATGAAAGGGGTCAGCAGGGAGTGGTGGTGTTGTCGGAGGTTAGAGGTCTCAGGTGGAAGTTTAGGCATCAGGAAATGAAGATTGAGGCCAGGCACAGAGCACACAGAACAGAGGAGATGGAAAGAAAGACACACTGGGAGAAATGGCCCTCTTAGACCTGTAAGCAGATTGCAGGAAGGGAGAAGAGCTGCCAAGTGCCTCTGGGCCCAGGTGAGATTTTCAATATGTGTTTTCAGGCTGTGGTAAAGAGTGGCCTCATCCCAGAGGAAGTGAGCTGAGGCTGAGTCCATGTGTGTAAAATCTGACACAGTCAGTGCCAGGCATTGTCTGGTGGGGTGAGATACTCAGTGAGCATTTCCCCTGTATCAGGCTCTGTTTTGGGTTGTCTAGGCGAGGAAGTCTGAAGAAATAGATTGCTAAACATTCTCTGGGTTACATTAGAAATGGAACCTGATCCCTTTAAACACAAAAAAGAGTAAGAAAAGAGATCCCAAAACCCTTGAAACAGTCTGGAAGTGGGAGCACTAGACTCGTAGGGATGGTTGTCCCAGGACCTCCTTGTAGCTCAGATCCCAAAGAGAGCATCTGTTAGCCCCAGGTCTGTTCTCTGTGGTCCAGAAAGGGTCCACAAGCCAGCTGTGAGTACTGCAGGAGTGAACGGGGCCACCTCTGTGCTTTGAGATCATGTCCAGAGCAAGGTTGGGAGCTGGCCTGCTGCAGGGGAGGGAGGAATGTGAAGCAGGGTGATGTCCCCCAGCAGGCTAGGGCTGAGCACCAGCTTGGGAGACCATGTGAGAGAGATGCTGGTTCTTCTGACCCTGATGGTATGGAAGAGACTGAAGGCCAGAGGTCTAGGTCTGAGGACACTGGGAGGTGAGCGAAGCCATGACAGTGCCACAGTGTTCCAGCCTGGGTGACAGCAAGATCCTGTCTCAAAAAAAAGGATGGCGCCTGTGGCTCAAAGGAGTAGGGCGCCAGCCCCATGTGCCGGAGGTGGCAGGTTCAAACCCAGCCCCGGCCAAAAACTACAAAAAAAAAGAAAAAGAAAAAAGGAAATAAGTAGATAATTCATCGGTTATATAGTTGGAAATATCAGTACTCCTCTCTGGTTATCCATAGAAATACTAGAGAAAATCAGCAGTGATGTGGAAAATTACTAAAATATTATCAACCAAGTCCATCTAACTGACATAAGTATATCAGACCAGGGTGGTGGTGCACACCTGTGGTCCCAGCAACTTGGAAGTGCAGGAAGATCACTCACCCAGTCTAGACCATGTAGCGAGACCCCATATCTTAAGAAAAAAAAACAATATGCAACGCTTTACCCACTACTGCAGAGCAATGCATTTTCCCCAATAACACCTGGAATTTTTCCAGTATACCTCATGTGTTAGCAAATCTCAAACTGAGAAGAGTGAAATCATACAAAGTATGCCATTTAGCCATAAGAAACTCAGCCTATTTCCTAATAACCCATGGCTTGAAGGAATAATTATAAGGAAAAATAAAATACATATATATATATTTATTGTTGGGGATTCATTGAAGGTACAAAAATCCAGGTTACACTAATTGCATTTGTCAGGCAAAGTCTCTCATAACTGTGTTCCTCCCCAAGAGATGTACCAAACACCATGACCCCCATGGCCCTCCTTCTTCCTTCTCTTTGCTCCCCCATCTCCCGCCCCATGTACTAGATCATTAATTGTTCTCATATCAAAACTGAGTACATATTTTGAATGAAAACAGTGTCTCAAAATTTAAAGATGCAGCTAAATCAGTACTTATATCAGAAGAAGAAGTTAGCATGTCCATAATCTAGGCTTTTGCTTGAAGAAACTAGAAAGAACAAAAAAAAAAAACCCAACCCAAAGCAGGCAGAAGAAATGTCCGACAGATCCTTTGCAGACACAAAAATCCCTAAAGTGTGGGTGGACTGCAGGTAAGCACAAGGGACGTGCTTTAAAACTACTTCATACATTTACTAAAAATCACTGGGTTCACTGGTGGGATGTTATGTCCAAGTTGTATGCCCACTTTAACTCTGGAGCAGTTCTGAACTGAGGGGAGTCTGAGAGGCCACGCTGGCCCCTTCCGTGGTAGAACCTGGCGCAGATCTGTGTTGGTGCAATAGCCTTACCTGGGCTATAGGCGTTTCTCTATTTTCATTATTTTTTACATTTGGTAATCTCTCTGTGTGTAGTAATACCTTTTGAAAACATGTATTAATTTTTTAGGTTATATGGGACTTTATAGGAACATGAAAAATTAACTCTGACAGATCGATTTTAACTGTTTGGACATTTTCTGTGGCAGCGAGCCACACATTTTGACCACGAGTGTCTCCTGCCGTCCGTATTACTCTCGCCTTCTCTTGAGGCAGTTTGCCTTGGCCACATGAGTGGGAAGTGGCCTTGGGGTCTGTCCATTGAGGAGGGGTCAGCACTGGGGTTTCAGGGCTCACCTTTCCCTCAGGCTTTTCTACCCTCTGCTCTATCCTGTATGCATTAATCTCACTATCAGTTTGAATTTAAAGTGGATTCTCAGTCACCTCAGCTGACTTCTTTAGGTGTTTGCTATAGCTGCTTAACATATATGCTAGAACCAGTAGGGTTTTTTAGTTCTAACATGATTATCTCATTTAGCCAGAACTTTGCTGTTGTTGTTGTTGTTGTGTAGAGACAGAGTCTCACTTTATCGCCCTCGGTAGGGTGCCGTGGCATCACACAACTCACAGCAACCTCCAACTCCTGGACTTAGGCAATTCTCTTGTCTCAGCCTCCTGAGTAGCTGGGACTACAGGCGCCTGCCACAACACCCTGCTATTTTTCTGTTGCAATTTGGCCAACAGTTTGGGCCGGGTTTGAACCTGCCACCCTCGGTATGTGGGGCTGACGCCCTATGCAGTGAACCACAGGCGCCGCCCTAGCCAGAACTTTATTTTACTTACTTAGGAACAATGCTCTGAGAATATGTGTGTGTATCTTCTATTTTTAAAAAGCCCTTTATAAAGTAATTCCAGCGGTTTGGGAGGCTGAGCCAGGAGGATCACTTAAGGCCAGCAACTCAAGAACAACCTGGGCAACATAGTGAGACTTCATCTCTAAAAAAAGTTAAATATGGAACGGCGCCTGTGGCTCAGTGAGTAGGGTGCCGGCCCCATATGCCGGTGGTGGCAGGTTCAAACCCAGCCCTGGCCAAAAACTGCCAAAAAGAAAATTAAAAATTAGCCAGGCATGGTGGTTCCAGCAACTTGGGAGCCTGAGGTGGGATAATCAGAGCCCTTTATGGATTGAACAACATGGTTTAAAAATTTGAGCAATGGCTTGGCGCCTGTGGCTCAACGGACTAAGGCGCCAGCCATGTACACCTGAGCTGGCAGGTTCGAATCCAGCCTGGGCCCGACAAACAACAACGACAGCTGCAACCAAAAAATGGCCAGGCGTTGTGGCGGACGCCTGTGGTCCCAGCTACTTGGGAGGCGGAGGCAGGAGACTCACTTGAGCCCAGGAGTTGGAGGTTGCTGTGAGCTGTGATGCCACTGCACTCTATCCAGGGTGACAGCTTGAGGCCTGTCTCAAAAATAAATAAATAAATAAAATAAAAAAATAAAAATTTGAGCAAAAAACACAGATAAGGAAGAAAGCTCTCTGGGTGGAAACGATGGTGTATTCTTCTTCCAGAGATCGCCTTGAGCAGTTAGAAAGGAAGCGAGAACGGGAGCGCAAGATGCGAGAGCAGCAGAAGGAGCAGCGAGAGCAGAAGGAGCGTGAGCGGCGGGCTGAGGAACGGCGCAAGGAGCGCGAGGCCCGCAGGGAAGGTGGGGCCTCTCCCAGCTGGGGGTGCCTAGTGGCTGTGTGGGCTGACTGCCCAAGCCAATGCATTGTGCTGAGCGTGGGCAAAGTGCCTGCAAGACAGCTGATGAGCGAGGATATCCAGGAACCTGGGGTGGTGGAGCCAAGGGAGGTGGCTTGTGGGCACTGGCTGGTTGCTGGGCAGATGTTTTGGGTGTGCCATGTATCTGCTGCCCACTGGTGGTCGGGCACAGGTCTTGAGAGAGACTGTTGGCTTCTGTGCTTGCTTTCTTTGTCCTTTGCTGTTTTCTGGTTCCAGTTTTTTAAAATTGTGATGGAACATATATAAAATTAACCATTTTAACCTTTTTTTTTTTTGAGACAGAGTCTCAAGCTGTCACCCACTCGGGGTAGAGTGCTGTGGCTTCACAGCTCACAGCAACCTCAAACTCTTGGGTGTAAGCAATTCTCTTGCTTCAGCCCCCTGAGTAGCTGGGACTACATCCCCAGCTATTTTTTTTTGTTGTAGTCGTTGTTTAGCAGCCCCGGGCCAGGTTCAAACCCACCAGCCTCAGTGTATGTGGCTGGCACCCTACCCACTGAGCTACAGGCACCACCCATCTTAACCATTTTTATGAGTACAGTTCAGTGCCATGAGATACATTTACAATGTTGTACAACGATTACCACCACCCATCTCTCCCTCTTACTAAACTGAAGCTGTCCCATTAAACAACAATTCCTCGTGCCCCCCTCACCTAACCCTTGGCAACCCCATCTACTCCCTGTCTCTGGATGGTAAGGCCTCTTTAGCATCCTTGCAGGGTAGGGCCAGTGGTCATAAACTCCTTCAGTTTTTGTTTATCTGGGAATGTCTAAATTTCTCCCTCAGTTTACTGGATATAGGGGTTTTGGTTGACAGAGGGGGTTTTTTTGGTTTCTTTGTATTTTTTTAGTTTTTTTGTTTGTTTGTTTATAGAGACAGAGTCTCACTTTTTCGCCCTCGGTAGAGTGCCATGGCATCACACAGCTCACAGCAACCTCCAACTTCTGGGCTTAGCAATTCTCTTGCCTCAGCCTCCTGAGCAACTGGGACCACAGGCGCCCGCCACAACGCCCAGCTATTTTGTTGTTGCAGTTCGGCTAGGGCTGGGTTTGAACCCTCCACCCTCAGTATATGGGGCTGGCGCCCTACTCACTGAGCCACAGGCGCCGCCCTGTTTTTTTTTTTTTTTTTTTTTTTTTTTTTGGAGTTTTTGGCCAGGGCTGGGTTTGGACCCACCACCTCCGGCGTATGAGACCGGCGCCCTACTCCTTTGAGCCATAGGCACTGCCCAGCCACCCTATATTTTTTTAGTTTAATCACTTTGGATATATCGTTTGCCTCTAGAGCTTTTGGTAAGACATCTGCTGAGATTCCTTCTGTGAGACAAGTCACTTCTGTCTGTTGCTTTTGATGATTGGATGGTTTGATTGTACTGTGTCTTGATGTGGGTCTTGGACTCATCGAGCTTCTTGGCAGTTTATATTCGTATCTTCCATCAAGTTTGGGAAGTTTCAGGGATTCTAAAGTAAAAATATTCTCTTGCCCCCTTTCTTCTTCCTCCTCGACTCACACAGTGCACAGCTTTTGTCCAGTTGATGGCTATCAGGATCCCTTGGATTCTCTTCACTTTTCTTCAGTCTTTTCTTTCTGTTTTACAGATTCAATTATTCCAGTTGGCCTATCTTCAAGTTCACTAATTCTTTTCTTTTCTTTCTTTCTTTTTTTTTTTTTTTTTTGAGACAGTCTCATTCTGTTGCCCAGGCTAGACTGCCCTGGCTGAAGTGATCCTCCTGCCTCACCCTCCTGAGTAGCTGGGACTATAGGCGCCCACCACAGGCCTGGGCTAAGTTTTTTCTATTTTATTTGTTTATTTATTTATGTATTTAATTTTTGAGACAGTCTCACTTTGTCACCCTTGGTAGAGTGCTCATAGCAACCTCAAACTCTTGGGCCCAAGCAATTCTCTTGCCTCAGCTTCCCATGTAGCCCAGACTACAGGTGCCTTCCACAACACCTGGGTATTTTTAGAGATGAGGTCTCACTGGTATCGAACCCATGAGCTCAGGAAATCCACCCACTCGGCCTCCTAGAGTGCTAGAATTACAGGTGTGAGCTACCATTCTGCCATTTTTTTCTGTTTTAGTAGAAACAAGTTCTCACTCTTGGCTCAGGTTGGTCTCAAACAATCCACCCTTGGCCTCCCAGCTGAGACTCCAGTTTATCACAGCAACCTCCAACTCCTGGGCTTAGGCGATTCTCTTGCCTCAGCCTCACGAGTAGCAGGGACTACAGGTGCCCGCCACGATGCCCGGCTATTTTTGTTGTTGTTGCAGTTTGGTCAGGCCTGGGTTCCAACCTGCCACCCTCGGTATGTGGGGCTGGTGCCCTACCCAATGAGCCACAGGCGCCACCCCTCTCTTTGGTTTGTTTTTAGATTTTGTCTGTTTATTGATATTTCCAGTTTGTTTATACATTATTTTCCTGACTTTTTTTGTGTCTTTATTTCTTTGGGTAACTGTAAGACAATTACTCTAAAGTCATTTTCTAGGTCTTCCATCAGATCTTTTTTCTGGGGCAGTTTATGTTGGTTCATTTATTTTTTTTTCCCCTTTGAATGGGACATAGCTTCCTATTTCTTTGTATGTCTTGTTATTTTTGTTTTCAACACTCAGGCACAGTAACTTACACCCGTAGTCCCAGCTACTTGGGAGGCTGAGTCAGGAGGATCACTTGAGCCCAGGAGTCTGAGGTTGCTGTGAGCTAGGCTGACACCATGGCACTCTAGCCCAGGTAACAGTGAGACTATATTTCAAAGAAACACACATAGACATTTGACTCTGATAACCTGACTCCTGCTGGTCCCCCAGGTTTGCGCTTCATCACTATTGTTACTTTTGATCATTGGTGGCTGTCCTGCACCCATGACCAATCTGAGATTTCTTTTCAGCCTGCCCCTTTCTCTGGCATGTGCAATCACTTTGTGGTTTGCTCATATATACAGTTGTTGTTGAATGTCCTTGTCCTTAAATACGCGCTCCCAAAAGGGGAAAGAGAAAAATGAAGGTTTTGGAAAAAAGGGTACTAGCCCACCAAATACCAGGAGAGTCACTTCAGCAGGAGTGTCAGCAGCATAGCAATGCCTCTGCGGCTCTTGATCGGAGGTAGCCGTGAGAGCACAGCTCCACATATTCACAAGGCAGGGTCCTTGTTGCCACCCTGGGTCTAGCAAACTGCTCCTGAAACAGGCGCACCGCTGCTGGCCACAGGGCAAGGGCTGCCCAGATAGACAGTGATTTACTTGCCACGTCTTCCCTTGGGAGTTGCAAAACAGCTATATGAGACTAGCTCTGCCAGTGTAGGTTGTCTAGGTGGGGAGGCTGATTCCTGCTGCTTTCTGCTCCATCTTCCCAGAATCTTCTCCCACCCTTTACTTTTTGACCAGTGAAAATCAGTCTAGAAGGTCCAATGTGGTCCTCAGGGCCAGTTCACAACCTCTGAGTTGTCTTTTCTCCCTGGGTACTGGGCTCCACCCCCACTGCTGCTGGCACCATTGTGCAGTGTGGGTGTGGGACGTGAGGGGTGGGCTTCTCTAGGAAGATTGTCTCTCTGGAGCCATCTCCTGCTCTGTCTGTGTGCCAGGCTCTGCACATCATCGAACAGTGCGGGAGGACTATGGTGACAAGGCCAAGGCCGGCCACTGGAGCCGTAGCCCACTCCGGCAGCCCAGGGAGCGCTTTGAGCTGGGAGACAGCCGGAAGCCAAGTGAGTCTTTCTGGGGAGTGAGGGGAGGTCTGACATAAACATTTCCTTCAGTGGTTTATACAATTATCTTAAGGAAAGCCTAGCTAAGTAATTTCCTTTTCACAATAACACGATGTGTTGGTTGAAGTGCTCTGTGGTAGGAGAGGGGCTGTCAGTGTTCGTGTGGAGTCCTCACACCTTCAGCAGAAACATATGTCACAGTCTTGTCCAGAGAGGGTCTTCCAGTCAACTGTATGTGAATGAACTGGGTTTTTTTGTTTTGTTTTGTTTTGTTTTGTTTTTAGACAGTCTCACTGTGTTGCCCTCGGTAGAGTGCACTGGCGTCACAGCTCACAGCAACCTCATACTCTTGGGCTTAAACATTTCTCTTGCCTCAGGTTCCCAAGTAGCTGGGACTACAGGCACCCGCCACAACACCCAGCTATGTTTTGTTGCAGTTATTGTTATTTGGCAGTCCCGGGCTGGGTTCAAACCTGCCAGCCCTGTATGTGGCCGGTGCCCTGACCACTGAACTAAGGGCACTGGGCCTTATTTTATTTTATTTTATTATTTTTTTTTTTTTTTGAGACAGAGCCTCAAGCTGTCACCCTGGATAGAGTGCTGTGGCATCATAGCTCACAGCAACCTCCAATTCCTGGGCTTAAGTGAGTCTCCTGCCTCCGCCTCCCAAGTAACTGGGACTACAGGCGCCCGCCACAATGCCCGGCCATTTTTTGGTTGCAGCCATCATTGTTGATTGGTGGGTCCGGGCTGGATTCGAACCCACCAGCTCAGGTGTACGTGGCTGGCGCCTTAGCCCGTTGAGCCACAGGCGCCAAGCCCTTATTTTACTTTTGAAACAGAGTCTCAAGCTATTGCCCTGGGTAGAGTGCCGTGGCATCATAGCTCATAGCAATCTCCAACTCTTGGGCTCAGGCAATCCTCTTGCCTTAGTGTTTATTTTTTCTTTCTTTTTTTTTTTTTTGGAGACAGAGTCTCACTATGTTGCCCTTGGTAGAGTGCTGTGATTTCTCAGCTCACAGCAACCTCAAACTCTTGTTCTTAAGTCATTCTCTTGCCTTAGCCTCCTAAGTATCTGGGACTACAGGCACCTGCCACAATGCCCAGCTGTTTTTGTACGACTTGTTGTCATTGTTTAGCAGGCCTGGGCCAGCTTTGAACCCGCCAGCGCTCATAAATGTGGTCGGTGCCATAACCATTGAGCTACAGGTGCCGAGCCCCATGAACCGTTTTTCATACAAAGTGAAGTTAATCCTTTTGTGAAATATACCATCTAATTTTGGGGTGGCGTTATCTTGTTTATTCTAAAACATTTCTGCAAATTCACTTTTGCTGGTTTGTTCCATAAGTAAAAGAAGAGAAATTGGAAGAAAGAGACCTGCTGTCTGACCTGCAGGACATCAGTGACAGCGAGAGGAAAACCAGCTCGGCAGAGTCCTCCTCAGGTATGGGCCTCCCGGCCAAGGATTCACTGGCTACTGCTGGCACAGGCCAAGGTTTACCTCCCATCTCTGCTTTCTCCCAACAGCAGAATCTGGGTCAGGTTCTGAGGAGGAAGAGGAGGAGGAAGAGGAAGAAGAAGAGGGGAGCACCAGTGAAGAATCAGAGGAGGAAGAGGAAGAGGAGGAAGAGGAAGAGGAAGAGACTGGGAGCAACTCTGAGGAGGCCTCAGAGCAGTCAGCGGGTGAGGGGCCTGCCAGTGCTCCAATTGTACGTAACATATGTACCATAGAAAAGGGGCTGTGGCCCAGGCCAGCTCAACAACGGCAACAAAAGAAAAAATAGCCGGGCATTGTGGTGGGTGCCTGTAGTCCCAGCTACTCGGGAGCCTGAGGTAAGAGAATCATGTAAGCCCAAGAGTTTGAGGTTGCTGGGAGCTGTGATGCCACGGCACTCTACTGAGGGCAACATAGTGAGACTCTGTCTCGGAAAAAAAAAAAAAAGGAAAGGGGGCTGAACGTTTGATTTAGGAATATTTCCAAGATAAAATCCCTTACTGTCTGGTACTCACATAGAACCTCAAAGTTGCCATTTAGAGTGTTTCTCCCTCTGCATTTGCTAAAACTTATCTTCACAGTCTGCTTGTGTTGGAGCCTGGTTGCCCCTAGACCCACACACAGCTCCTGTTCCCTTTTGCAGAAGAAGTAAGTGAGGAAGAAATGAGTGAGGATGAAGAGCGAGAAAATGAAAACCACCTCTTGGTTGGTAGGAGGCCTTCTGGTAACAGTTTATCTTCCTGGTCTGTCTGGAGGGTGGCAATATGCTACATGGGGCTACCTGGCAGAATAGGCCACCTCCCAGGCGGGTGACACTATCAGCCTCCCTAGAAGTGACAGTGAGTTCTTGTCCTGGCCATGTCCAAGGACCAATGTTACTCAGAATGGAGCAGTTTTAACTGAAGGGCACCTTCTGGGCACCTGTTATGACCCAGACACTGAGACAGCTGGGAAATGCCACTTAAGATCCAGTGCTCAGAACAGGAGGCAGGTGGCACAGGCCTGTCACTGCATCATTCCCAGCATAGTCCCTTGCAGTGCCGTGCAGGGTCCCAGAGCTTGGCCTGTGGATCAGTGGCTGTCTCCAAGGAGCCTGCCGGGACCCCTGATCGCCGTGCCCTTTGTGCAGTCAGCAGCCTAGGGTCAGCTCCTTGTGCTGAAGAAATGCCCATGGCAGTCCTGCTCCATACTCTGCCCCCAGAGGAGGATGAGGGTCAATGGCACTTGCCCATTCCTGGTTACATATTTGGGTTAACTCTTTTAAAGTTCCAGAGTCACGATTTGACCGAGATTCCGGGGAAAGTGAAGAAGGAGAGGAAGAAGTGGGTGAGGGCAGCCCGCAGAGCAGTGCCCTAACGGAAGGGGACTATGTGCCCGACTCCCCAGCCTTGTCACCCATTGAGCTCAAGCAGGAGCTGCCCAAGTATCTGCCGGCCCTGCAGGTCAGGCTTCCAGCCCCTCCAACCCTCACCTTACCCCCAGGCTTGTGTCCTGCTTTTGTGACGGTGGTTGGGCAGGTGGTTGAGAGCAGGGGCCTGGGCCCACTTGTTCAGGGAAGGAAGTGCTTCCAGCAGCCCACGAAGCTGTGGAGTGCTGTGGGAGGCAGGCAGCCTGGGGCGGGGGCTTTGCCAGCTTCTGCCAAGGTCTCTGCCAACCAAGTAGCCACCCTCCCCACCCCATCCAGGTCCTCTGCAAAGCCTGTCCCTCCATGTGGCCCTTGCATGGGTGGGTTAGGTGGCACTGAGGCCTCACTACTGCCATTGCATATGGAGTCAGAGGGTGGCACCGGGAACAGGCACCTGCAGAAGAGCGGCAGTGAGTGAGGATGCCACCATGCTGAGGTTGGAAGAGGGGCCTGCAGGTCCCGGGATTCCTGACCACCTTGGCACCCAGGGCTGGAAGGTTCTGTCCAGAAATGTGGCAGGCTCCTGTTGAACGGCCCTGTGCTTTGTTAGTTCCCACAGCCCACACAGAGGGAGGCACTGTGGGCACAGGTGTCACACTGCTCTGCATGTGGCGGGCAGGGCCATCCTCAGGGTTACCTCAGTGCCACGAGTGGGGACATACCCATTTTGCAGTAAGTGCTCTTAATGGCTTTTGTTCTCCCAGCTCCCTGCATACACTGTGCCCTCCTGAAAACATGCTCAAGAGGTCGTGCTGTGCACCTGCTCTGTGTGGGGGAGTGGTGGGGCCACCAGCATGTCCCTGGACGCCGCAGCTGCTAATCCCTCATACAGGGCTTTCCCCCCCAGGGCTGCCGGAGCGTGGAGGAGTTCCAGTGCCTGAACAGGATTGAGGAAGGCACCTATGGGGTGGTGTACAGGGCAAAGGACAAGAAAACAGGTACGTGAGTCCCAGGGGTCCCACAAAGGAAGGGGGGTAATGGGAGTGATGTGGACACTTGGTGCCCAGAGATCTGATAAGAAGACAGGTATGGGGTGGTGCCTGTGGTTCAAGGAAGGAGTAGGGCATCTGCCCCATATACTGGAGGTGGCGGGTTCAAACCCAGCCCTGAGCATCAAAAAGAAGGCAGGTACGTGAGTCCCAGGGGTCCCACAAGGACGGGGAGGTGATGCAGACACTGCGTGCCCATAGGGCCAGCTCTGGCCTGTCTTCCGATAGGAAGGGGCCCTCCTGAGGAGCAGTGGCCAGGTGGTTCTTCCCATGCACAGCACCTTGTGGCCTGTGGTAGGGCCAGCAAGCCACAAGCTGAGATGAGAGACCTGCCCCGCCTATGCCCAAACCCCGTGCACCTTTGGCGTGAGGTTGCTGGACTCTGATTCACATGCACATGTTCCCTCACCCCACACACACACACTTCCTGGACCTAAGGCTTCCCCATACCTGGCCAGCACCAGGTCATGCCACCTCTGAGCAGCTATTCAGAGGTTAGATTCCTCAGCACCTTCAGAAGCCAGAGGACAGCTAGGCCTTCAGTCTCTGCCACTCACGTGTGGCAGTGTCGATGTGCCCGACAGGGGAGATGGGGCCAAAAGGGCCAGGTGTCCACAGTGGGCCAGTGTGAAGGTCCAACTCAGCTGTGCCAGGCAGAGTGATGCTCCTAAGCAGGTGCCAGGCTGTGGGCCCTGCAGGGCTCAGCTAGTTCTGCAGGGAAGTCAGGGCCCCATTGGAAGCCTGAGTTACTGGTGGGTGTTGCTGGCGTATTGAGACGCAGAAGTGTGTGACCCCCGTGGCAGCTCCCTCTCAGGGCCTGTCTCTAAACTTGCTCTGCAGATGAAATCGTGGCTCTGAAGCGGCTGAAAATGGAGAAGGAGAAGGAGGGCTTCCCAATCACGTCACTGAGGGAAATCAACACCATCCTCAAGGCCCAGCACCCCAACATTGTCACTGTCAGGGTGAGCCTCCCCCCACCACCCTCATGCCCTGCTAGGAGGTGCCTGTAACCCTGGGCCTGCGTCAGTTCGTCCTGCGGGTGGCAGGCCTCCCAGGTGGGGTGGAGATGGGCCAGCAGGGCCTCCCTGCCCCTCAATGTCTGCAGCCCTGGTCTGGGTGCCCTGGCAGGCATGGGTGTGGGCCTGGAGGCTATGCCTAGCATTCAAGCCTGCGGCCATGTCTAGGAGATCGTGGTGGGCAGCAACATGGATAAAATCTACATCGTGATGAACTATGTGGAGCATGACCTCAAGAGCCTGATGGAGACCATGAAGCAGCCCTTCCTGCCAGGTGGGTGCCAGCCGCAGACGCATACCCTGCAAACCACCGTTGGCCTCGGGCTGGTGACACCAGGGTGTAGAGGGCCTGCTGGGCTGGATGTCTTCCGGGAAGCCTCTGGTTGTCATCAAGATACATAGATGGCCCTTGAAGAACTGTGTACCAGGGGCTGTACCAGTCTTAGGGGCTGTGAGGGTTCATGGAGGGCTGGGGGCATGTGTGTGATCTTGTTGCTGTCCCAGGGGAGGTTAAGACCCTGATGATCCAGCTGCTGCGTGGGGTGAAGCACCTACATGACAACTGGATCCTGCACCGAGATCTCAAGACGTCTAACCTGCTGCTGAGCCACGCAGGCATCCTCAAGGTGAGCCTCGTAGGGGGTACCCCAGCCTGGCCCCAGGCTCTGCCCATAACTGGTCCCTGGCTGTCATTGCAGGTAGGCGATTTTGGGCTAGCACGGGAGTATGGGTCCCCTCTGAAGGCCTACACCCCTGTGGTGGTGACCCTGTGGTACCGTGCCCCAGAGCTCCTGCTGGGTGCCAAGGTGAGTCCCCACACGAAGCCTCGCACAGACATGTGGCCGGGCACTGGAGGTGCAGCCTAGCCAGTGCTTCTGTCCTGAGCTGTGTCCCTGGACTTGTAGGAGTACTCCACGGCCGTGGACATGTGGTCAGTGGGCTGCATCTTCGGGGAGCTGCTGACTCAGAAGCCTCTGTTCCCTGGGAAGTCGGAAATCGATCAGATCAACAAAGTGTTCAAGGTGAATCTGGAGGCCTGGGCCACAACCGTCCACCTGTGGACATTGGGCTCCTTCCTCTACGTAACCCCTGAGGTTGTGCGTGCTGCTGGAGAAATGGGGCTGGGGCCGGGGCCAAAGTGTGACCTCTTGGTGCCTAATCTTATAACCGGTACACATATGTTGGCACCTGTGCCATTCATTGGGATTCTTCCCTGCAGGACATGGTTGGTTTAGACATTCTTTCCTTTTAGGACCTGGGGACCCCCAGTGAGAAAATCTGGCCTGGCTACAATGACCTCCCAGCAGTAAAGAAGATGACCTTCAGCGAGTACCCTTATAACAACCTCCGCAAGCGCTTTGGGGCCCTGCTATCGGACCAGGGTTTTGATCTCATGAACAAGTCAGTCCCTGTGCTGCCTCCTGGGGCGGGACAGGGCAGGGCAAGAGTGTTGTCACCCTGTAGCCGCAGGAGCGCTGAGGCTGGAGTGGACTTCCTGGCAGCCCACACCTCGTCCTTACGAGAGGCTCACCAAACACCTTTGTTCCCCAGGTTTCTGACCTACTACCCTGGGAGGAGAATCAATGCTGAAGATGGCCTCAAACACGAGTATTTTCGCGAGACCCCCCTTCCCATTGAGCCCTCCATGTTCCCCACGTGGCCTGCCAAGAGCGAGCAGCAGCGGGTGAAGCGGGGTACCAGCCCACGGCCCCCCGAGGGAGGCCTGGGCTATAGCCAGCTGGTGAGGCCTGGGCTAGTGGGGGTCCTGGGGTGGGGGCTCACTGGGGCAGGGTCCTCATGGTGCCCGGCCCCCTGTGCAGGGCGATGACGACCTGAAGGAGACCGGCTTCCACCTCACTACCACAAACCAGGGGGCCTCAGCCGCAGGCCCTGGCTTTAGCCTCAAATTCTGAAGGTCCGAGCGGCCCAGCAAGCCCCGGCCTCAGGGAGGAGGGACCTGACCCTGATGGTGGACACAGCTGCTGTGGCTGGAGGAAGCCATCTTGGAATGCCTCGTCTTGCTTGGTTTTCCATGTTTTATTTTTATATTATTTTGGTTTGTAAATTTGTAGCATTAAATCACATTTTCCTTGTGGAGGGAAGGCTGCATGTGTCAGGGACCTTGACTCGCCCAGCGGGGCAGCTCCCCCACACACAGAGTGGGCTGGTCGACGATGTGGACAGATCTGGGGGTGTCTACTTCTTAGGCTTCAGGGATGGAGAACTGTTTGTGCACTAGGATGAGCAAGGCCTTCCTGTCCTTCACCTGGTTGTCTGGACCAGCCCTGTCCCCATAGCCCTCAGCCCCTGGTTTGCAGCAGCCTCAGCCACCGAGAGTTTTTAAACATGGGTTGTTAGAAGTCTTTAAATGTAGTGAAATACTCTTGGAGGAAACTCTGATGTGTCCTTTTAGTAGGCTGGCCCCAAGCTGGGTCACATGGGTATGCTGTGGAGGGAGTCACAGGCCACTGGGCTCTGGGAGAAGACAACAGGTGATGTGGGTCTCAGCCTTGTGGCCTCTCACCCCACTTTTCTTGGCCTCTCCAGCTGAGCAAGCCATCAGCCTCAGGGAGCAGAAAGTGCTCAGCACCTCCCTTGGGCCTCATCTGGCCCCAGCCCCATCCACACTTCCTCACAGAGGCCTTGGAGCCCCAGCCACCTCCTTCAGGAAGCTCTCTTTGGCTCACGTATCTATGGGTAGGGCCCCCAAGGCACATGGGCTGTCTTGTCCTACTGGCACCCAGACACCACCTTGGCGAAGCCCGGCTCACCCTATCCACTGCATCTTCACCCCAAGGGACTGGGGAAGGACTGTCCTAGTCCTGGGGCTCCCCAGAGACTGGATGGGGTTTCTGCCCCACCTGTTGTAGGTCCTAACCTGGCTGCCCACCACCCTCCCAAGAAAGGGCACAGAGACCTCTGAGAGAAAGTGCTTTATCAGCCGGGAGGTAGCCCAAAGGGCTCCAGGAGCTCAGCTCCTCACACGGACACGCCAGGAGTAGGTGGTGAGCACACGCTGCTGCCGGCGCACCACACACGTGTAGGTGCCCTCGTTGACGGCATTGGCGATGATGCTCAGGTGCGCCTCACCCAGAGCCAGGTAGCCGGGGTAGGAGAACTCCAGGGGCTCCTGGTCCTTGTACCAGCTGTGGGGGAGGGGCTACTGCAGGCACCGCCCATGTCCACTGCCACCCGGCCCCCAGCACAGGCCACAAGGCGACGGCCACTCACTACACTTTTCCTTTCTTGTGGAGGATCTTCTGGCCACAGCGGAAGGTCACATTCCTGCCTTCAGGCACCAGCTTAGTTTTCGTCCTGGGGGGTGGCGGGGTGGCAGCCACCGTGGGGAAGGGGAATTCTGCAGGGGGAGGGCCACATCAGCATTCCCCCAACCACGACCAGGGTCAGCTCTGGGACACCAGGGCCCCAACCCAGGCGGCACCATAGCAAAAGTCGCAGCTGCTGGGGCAGAGCCTCTTCATGAGCCGCCGGCGGGTATCACAGAAGCCCCTCCGAGCCCAGGACTCGCATACGAACAGCCGGTCCAGGCAACCTGAGGAGGATGGCCTAGCTCAGGGCTGCTCCCCGCCCCCGCCCCGCCCCTGCCTCAGCCCCAAATAGGGTCTCACCATAGAGCCGGTGCAGCCCCCACAGCTCGTCCTGCGATAGCGCCTTCCAGCCACGCAGGGTGGCATTGAGGTGCATGAGTGCCCGGCTGTGCTGCGAGTGCATCAGGCCCAGCGCGTGGCCGATCTCGTGGGCCGCCACGTGCACCAGGTCTGTGAGCCACACGCCTGCAGGCCCTACGGGTCAGCGTCCCAGAGCCCCAGGCCCAGCCCCTCGGCCCACAGGCCTACTCCTCCGGGCGGCTCATCTGCTGGAGCTCAGCAGTGGAGCCACCCTCGCCACAGCCGCGGGAAGATAAGAACGCACAGGGCCTAGGCAGTGAGCTTGGTTCCCAGGAATGCGGCTCCGTCCAGCGCCCTCTCCAGCAGCGGAGGTTGGAGTGGGGAGGGGAGTTCAGGACTGCCGGCCCCAGGCCTGTGGGCTCCCACAGGTACCCCTTGCCTGCTTGATCCCACAGCAGCCACCACCCCCTGGAAGTCCTTCCTGCTGTCTGGCCCAAAGCCCTCCCACTGCAGCCCACGGTGGTGCAGAGAAAGCCCCCAGAAAGCCATCCTCATGGGTCACCTTTCTTCCAGCTGTAACGCGTAGGGCCCAGAACCCAGTACTCGCTATCATCAAAGTGGATGCCGCCATGTGGGGGGAAGAAGGCATGGGCCAGCTCCCCCGTGGGACCATCGAAGCAGTGGTGCAACGCAGAGACCAGGCAGTCCGTGTGGTTGACTGGATAGAAGCCTGGGGGAGACAGGGCTGAGAGCACGCCCCACCAGGGGGCCAGATGCCCACCTATTCGTGGGTTGCCCACCTATTCGCAGGTCGCTGGACTGCTCAGGAGCCACTTCGCGAAAGCTGAAGGGGGACACGTCGCTCCACATGCGGAAGGCGGCTGCCAGGCCTCTCCGAGTCTCTCGGGGGCTCAGCAGGTTCCTCGGGAAAGAGAGGATCCTGGAGCAAGGGTCAAGGTTGGGGGTGGCCAGGCTGAAGCCACGCCGCCCTCCCCTAGGGCCAGGCCGCACCTGTACGTAAGATTAAAGTGGTCCCAGCGCAGCCTGGCTGGGGTCAGCGTATAACGGCGTCTGCGGGGGGGCAGTGGGCCTGGGATCCAGGTGGTCGGGACCCTAGAGGGGTCCGGAGCAGTGATGTCTCCCTTCAAGGGCAGAAAGTGTGTGGTGGGAGCCGGCAGGGTCAGCCCCCAAGCGCCCAGAAGCTGGTGCGGAAAGCAGACAGGGAAGGGGTGTGCGGCGTGGGGGAGGTGTTGGCGTTCCCTTTTTCTGTCTCTGTGTTTTCTGGTTTCCTGTCCTCTGTGTTACTTTTACCCAAGAGGGAAAACCATTACTAAAAGCAAGAGCTGGTCGGGAGTTCGAGGAGCTGGACATCAGATGTGCTGCCTCCCATCTCTCTCAACTGCTGGACACTCGGACGCTCAGTCCCTCCGACCTAAGGACTCACATCCAGACCCACAGACACCCCACCCCGCAGAGCACGGACACATTATGGGGGCCCAGAGACCCACAGATGTGCACCTGGCCTCCCTGCCCACTGCTCACCTGCACTGCGCTCCAGGCCGGCATCACCAGGACCCCCAGCCAGGCCAGCAGCACGAGTGTGGGGAGGATACACAGGGCGCCCAACACGGCTCCCAGCCAGCGGCCCTGGATGCCAACCCTTGTGGCCTCTGTGGGGACACAGGCCCCACAACCCATAGTGGACTCACTGTCGGGCTCAGGGCCGCATGGGGCGGCGCAGCGGGGGGACCTGGGCCGAGAAGCCCTCTTCACAGCAACCAAGGATCGGGAGGGGAGGCAGCAGCGGGTGGCTCAGATTACAGCCCCAGGGGTGGGGAGGGGGCGGAGCAGCTGCCCCTGAAGGGAACCAGCTGGCCGACTGCTGTGGGGAGCAGCCTGCAGCCTCAGCCAGGGCCATGGAGATGCCGGCAGGTCTGTGGGTCGGTGGCAGTGGCCTGGGGCATAGCCTGCTAGGCGGGGTCCTTGGGAGTGGCAGATGAAGAGGGCCTCAGGCAGCCAGAAGGGCAGGCTCCAGGGGCACAGGCTGTGGAAGGGTAGTGGGTAAGGTCTTCCAAGCTGGCTGGGAGCTGAACAATGCAGTAGCTTTTATCCCAAACAGAATTCTCCCAAAACTCTGAACCCCAAGTGAGCAGACTCTCTGTCTCCCCCCTGCACTGGCCTGACAGTGTCCCTGAGAGAGGGGAGGGACGCAACAGGAAGGGGACGTGGCAGCGAGTATGGATACGGGGCAGCTAAGGGAGAAGTGGAGGAGGGTCCGCAGAGAGGCAAGGTTGGATGCAGGAGGAAGAGGACCGGAGGGGTCCCACTAGGAGGGGTGGCCTTCGCAGTGGAGGAACTTTGCAGGGGGCCGCACAGAAGGGACTTGGAATCCCAGACTGGGCACCAGAGAGGCGAAGGGGTTCTGGAAGCTGGACAGGTGTGGGCAGAGGGCTGGGAGGGTCCTGGCCAGGGAGGAGGCACTGAGGCTGGCAGGTTGGATGGGCAGTCCAGGCACAAAGTTGGTGAGGGCACCTCTGGTCCGTGAGCTGTTTAGGGACTGGTGAGTCCCTGGTGGCTGGGGGTTGCAGAATATGGGGTGTAGGCCAGGGGCTCAGGGCAGACCAGGCTCATGTCCCGTCCCTCCCCTTCTCTGTGCCAGCCTTGGGCCCAGGATGATAGTGGCAGCCGCAGCCTCACCAGTGGGGTCAGTGCCAAGCAACTGGTCGGCTGCCACAGGTCGGCAGGAGCAGGGCGGGTGGTTCTTGGAAAGCGCCCGACGGCCCGATCCCGCCAACAGCAGCACCCCCCTCTTCCTGGCTAATATTTGCTCCCAAAGACCGGCCCCTCCTGCTTGGCCTGCCTCTTCCTCGGGCCCACGTCCCTTCCGCCCACACTCAAGGCCCAACACTGCCTGGGCTCCCACCCACTCCCTGCTGAGCAGGCTCCACAGCCCGCCCCCAGGACGGAGAACGCAGGGGACAATGGAAGGCCCCGCCAAAGAGGACAGTCCCCTTCCTTGTCCGACCGTAGCCAGGATCACATGGAATGGCCCGTGCCCACGCCTAGACGATATTTTTGGCCCAGGGACCAAACTGTCAGCGGCAGCTTGGACCCTTGAGCCGGGCACCGCAGGATGCACGGGCAGGAGCGGGCTGAGGCTTGCCCATCCGTCCCGGGCGGGAGGACCCAAGGTCCCACCCGCCCTCCAGGCAGGCAGCAGGCGGAAAGGTCCGAGAATCTTTTTATAAAATACAGGGCTGGGGTTTTGCGAAGGTCGTTCCGGGACGTGGCTCTGGAGGGGCGGGGGGATGTTGCGGGCTCATACGAAGATCTGGATGCGGTCGCGGATGGGCTGGCGGCAGATGGGGCAGGCGCCGAGCGCAGCGCCACAGGGCGCGCACGCGCCGTGGCCGCACTGGAACACGAGGCGGATGTGGCTGTCGATGCAGATGGGGCAGGTGATGCGCTCCTCCATCTGTCGGTAGCGGCTCTGCAACTCCTCCACCAGCTGCCGCGGCGGGCCAGGAGCGGGCGCGGAGCTCACTACCTCCGAGCCATCTGCGGGGAGAGGGCTGGGGCGTGAGCAGCGAGCGGGGGCCAGGGGAGAGCGGCGGGCGGGACCCCCGCCCACCCACCTGGGCGCAGCTTCGTGCTGATGACCACCTGGCATCTGATGCACTTCTTCATCCTGCGCGCGCACTCTGTGGGGTGGGGTGGGGCGGGGCGCGTGGTTGGGCGGGGCCGCGCCACGCCCCCGCGGCCCGCGGGCGCCCGGCGCTGTCCACTGCCACTCACCCTCGCACACAGTGCGGTGCTGGCACGGCGTGAAGAGTACCAGCAGGGCTAGCTCCGAGCACACCAGGCACTCCGCGGCCTCGAGACCCGCGGCGGCCACGTGCAGGTTTGTCACGGTGTTCGGGGTGCTGAGCCCATGCCCGGGGCCCGGGGCCGCGCTGCCGCCTGCCTGCCGCTCCCTGCAGTTGGAAGCGTCGGCTTGAGAGGGCCCAGCGGAACGGACCCGCGCCCACCCCCGCGGCAGGGCTCACCGGAATCGCTGGGCACAGCCCTGCAGGGCCTTTAGCAGGCGGCCCTCGGCCAGGTCCATTGGGCTCCGGCCGCGATGGTTGGCATAACTCACGTCGGCACCCTCTTGCGCCAGGAAGCGGGCGACAGCTGCGCCCACCGTCAGCTCCGCACCCCCTGGGAGGCCCGAGGCCTGTAGCTGGGCGGCAGGACAGGGCTTTGAGGGTGGACAAGAGCAGGCCAGAGGGGGCCTCGAGAGGCCGGGGGCAGCCCCAGGCTGGGCCTGGCCACACCCCCCAGAGGCCTCTGAGACCCACTGGCCTCCTCAACCCACAGTGGACACCGCCCCATTTTCCAGAGTCTCAGGTGACAGGGTCGTGTGGGACACTCTCCAGCACATCCCCTAAGCTGCCTGCCCCCAGAAACAGAGGTCCCTGGGCCATCACTGTGCCTGGAGGTGGGCAGGCTGCAATGAGGCACCATGGTGACCCTCCAGCACCCAGCTCCAGGCTTTCTCACCCTGGACAGCAGCTGCAAGGGCCCTGGGTCCCCCCCGGCCCCATCAGCCACTAGAGGCAGCATCTGATGACGCTGCAGGGCCACGTGCAGAGCTGTGTCCCCTTCTTCGTCCTCAGTGTTGACACTGCAGCCTGCATCCACCAGCAGCAGCACCAACCCCACATGGCCCTGCTGAACAGCCAGATGCAGCGGAGACTGGAGCTTCCTATTGCGCACGTTCACATCACAGCGGCCCTAGTGGGTGGGCACAGGCTCAGCGTGGGTATCCCTGAGGGCCCCCACCTCCCCAGTCCCTGTGCAGGCCTGGACCCTGACCGCACCTCCCGGATCAGGATCTGGGCCACCTCACAATGGTTGTTGAGGGCAGCCAAGTGTAGTGCTGTGAACCCGTCCTCCTTCTTGGCGTCCACCAGCTGCCGTGCCCGTGCCAGAATCTTCCTGACAGCTCTGTGACAGCGGGGAGATCTGCCTAGGGCCTGGGGCTTTCCCATGGTGTCCCAGCCACCGGCAGGACGCTGGCTGCCCACTGTGTTCCTGCCCACACTCACAGTGCATGGCCCTTGAGGGATGCATGGTGCAGCAGTGTGAAGCCCTGGCTGTTGGTGGCAGTGACATCAATTCCAGGCACCTTGGTGAGCACCTCGACAATGCCACTGGCACCAGCTCCTGCTGAGATGGCAGAATGCAGGGGTGTGTCGGCATGGGCATCCTGTTGGTGGAGAGGCAGTGGTCACTTGGTGGTTGACTTCCTCTGGGGTCAAGTTGCCTCCTTAACCTCAGAGTTAAGGGCAGGACACCCAGGGACCAGCACTCACAGGCAAGTTGACATCACAGCCATGTTCACACAGGATCCTCACCACCTCCAGGAAGCCCCTCTGCACTGCCACATGCAGTGCTGTGCTCCGGGTGTTGTTGAGGGCATCTGCCCCGCATCTGGCACTCAAGAGCACCCGGGCAGCCTCAGGCTGGTTCCTGATGGGGGAGCGCAGGAGAGGAAGAGAAGCTGCATCCAGGACGGGTCCCTGGGGTTCAGGCACTCCAGCCCTCCCCATCCTCACCCCAGGGCCGCGTAGTGCAGTGCTGTGTTGCCCTCCTCATCTGGCAGGTCCATGCCTGCCCTTGCCTGCAGCAGCAGCCGCACCAGCTCCACCTGGCCCAGGTAGGCAGCCACCTGCAGGGCTGTCCTCCCCTGGTTCTTGTTGTCCACCTGCCACGAAAGCCAGCAGGTCAGTCCCTGGCTCTTGGCCCTCATCCTCACGGGGAGGAAACTGGGCAGGAGACACACCTGTTGTGGATGCCTCTGCACCAGGTCTAAAGCTCGGGCTACGTTGCCCAGAGCCACTTCCACCACCAGCCTCCCTGGGTGTTCTGGGTCACTCTTCTGGGCCCGCAGTTTGTCCAAGGCCATGCTCAGTGAGCCTGGGGATGTGGCTGAGGTCAGTGTGGGTCAGGGGTAGCCCCACCACCCACTGGCCACCTGGGCTGGCACCCCACTTTTGTTCTCCCTGGCACGCTCTGCCACATCCAGGTTAGCGTCCTCCTCAGGCCGGTAGGCTACCAGGCAGGAGGGGCTGAAGGTCCACCGCTGACCACCAACTGCCACTCGCAGGTTCCCATCTCCAAACACTTTCACCACTTTGCCAACATGGCCCAAGGCCTGAGGAGGAGAGGTGGGGTCACAGCAGGCCACAGGTGGAAGGGGGTGGCAGGGGCAGGGCACTCACAGGGGCCATGTCATCTGTCCACTCGCCATGCCCGGCCTGTAGTCGCTTCACGGCATCCAGATCATCAATGACCCGAACCACATCGCCCACCCAGAAGGAGTTGTGCTGAGCAACAGAAAGATACATGAGGAGGGTTCCCCCCAGCCCTGTGTGGCTGCCCAGGGTCACAAACACTTGGGAGTGACCCACCAAACTACATAGGCTGTCCCTCAGCCCCAACATAACCAGGAGGTCTGGCTGGATGAGGGCTACAGGGAACAAGGTAGCCCCGGAGAGCCCAGAGCCACAGGGGATGACCACCAGGGAGGAAAATGGAAGGCCATGTTCAGACCACACACAAGCCAGCTCTGGAGAGGTGTGAAGGCTGAGGCACCCACCCCTGGAGAGCCTGAACCCAGAAGGCAGCATGGCCAGGTGTGGGGGTGGGGCTCCCTCTCAATCTGTGCCCCCACATCTGGACCCTGATTTGCAGAGAACTTGTTCTCCAAACCTGTTCTGTGACTCCCTATGCACCCTCCTCAAAGGCCCAGGTATCCTGAAAGCCTGATAACAAAGCTGAGCTGACTCTTCTACTCCACTAACCCAGACCTGTCCCTCCCAGAGCCCCACCCCACTTATACCATCATACCTCCCAAAGGACCCACCACCCTGAGCCCTATTCTCATGATCACTCCTTCCTGCTCCCACATGGCCTCATTTTCACCCACAGTGCTGTCCTGGCCCCCTTTGGTCCTCAGGATGGGAGGTAGTCCTGGCCTGCCAGCTTCAGCCCCACCAGTTCCTGGAACCCATCTCCCCCTGCCAGGCCTCCCATTCCTTTAGGGCTGGGGGGCTGGCACTCAGTCCTGCCTGAGTGCTCCTGATGCCAGGTAGTACATGGAGGGATTGCAGAAGTGAATATGTAGGGCTCAGCCCAGCTCCCCATGCACCTTGGTGAGAGCCCCAGGGTGGAAGGTCCAGCGGGTCTCATGGTTGAACTGCACGCGCACGTCCCCTCGGTCTGTGATGCGGTGCACGGTGCCCGTCTGTCCGATAAACTGTGGCGGGTCACGGAGGCTATGGCTGGGTTAAGCTGGACTCCAGGGGAGGAGGAGGGCTGGGGTCTGGAAGACTTAGGAGGGAGGACACAGGGGCTCGACAGGCGGGGCGGCTCACCTCTGCCATCCTGGGGTTCCAACCACCGTGGCCCTCCTGCATCTCCCTCAGTATGTCTGTGTCCAGCAGACATTTGACCTTGTCCCCATGTTGGAAGGGCTGGCTGTCAGCACTCATCCTGCGCTGCAGCTCTGCTGGCTTACCTGGGGGAGGCAGGCAGGCCTCGGGCAGCCGCCCCTCCCCTCCAAGGACTTCCCAGACAGCTTCTGCCCAGCCAGGAAGGGAGGGCAGCTGGGGTCAGCAGGGACAGCCTCATACCAAGCCTGGGAAGATGCTCCTTGTAGTAGAAGCCGCCTGCTGCCTCAGCCACACACTTCAGGTCCACCTTGCCCTTGTGGCCCACACGGTACACATTGGTGGTACCATCGGCCCATGTCACACTGGCCACGCTCCGCCCTGTCTCCACATCCCAGCCACGGATGTCTGCTACTCGGCCTGGCTTCCCTTCCCCTCCTAGGGAGAGAGTCCCCACCAGCAGGCTAAGGGTTGTGCCTAGAGGCTGACCCATAGCACAGTCCAGCCTCACCTCCCTGTCCCCTCTACCCCCACTCACCATCCTGTGAGCCCCACTCCCAGTCGGGGCCCCGCACCACCTTTGCCCCTTGGAAGATGCCCCTCAGTGGGATCCTTGGGAGGTTCTGGCGGGGACTCAGTGTGACACTGCAAGAGAGTGGGTCCCAAGCCACTGAACAGCCCTGTGGGGCCGTCCTGTAGCTGCCCCACCCCCAGCTCCTACTCATACCACTGGGGCTGCAGGATGGAGGTCCCAGGTCTCCCTTGGGATGGCTGGCCGAGCAGGCCAGTGCCCCCCATGCTCAGGAGAGGTTTCATGGGAACCACTGAGGCCCCTGGGGTGAGGCCTGCTAAGCACACTCCCCAGGGGACTTCCCTGGCAGAGCTGGAGGGCACCCTCCCAGCAGGGCCTCTAAGGGCAGTCACTTTGTACCCACTGCCTCCCAGTGAGCTGGGGCACAGCCTGGCAGGGAGACGGGCTCAGTTTGTAGGGAAGGGAGGAGCAAAGAGGACAAGTATAGCCAGCAGCACCACACAGCTGGCCCACTCCCAGCCTTCCTGCAGATAGCTGGGATCTGACACATACTTCCCTCCACATGCAGGGAAAGACAGAGATAAGCATGACAGCACACAGGATAAGGCACAGCATGTCCAGGTGCCCGGCTTAGCCTCACAGAGACTCCCTGGGCCTAAAACCCCTCCCCACAGCACAGCAGCCTCCCAGCCCAGCCAGGACTGCCTGCCCAGCCATGCCTGGGGCTGGATCCAAGCACGGGCTATCCTGCCAGAGGCCTCACTGCCAGGCCTGGTGCCTCCACAGGGACACTGGCTGCCTCAATGACCACTCCTGCCTGGCCACACACAAGTCCCTCAGCACTCTAGTGGTGCTAGGACAGAAAAGACCTTGTCACTAAGCTCTGTAGACCTCCCAGGTAGACACTGCTGGTTCCTGGGGGAGAGGGGGGCTGGCTTCAGTGTCCTGGAGTGCCCAAGGCTCTGACCATCCTGCAAGGGAATGGCTCAGGGAGGGGAGAAGGTGGCTCTAGTCCTCCAAGGGCAAGGTCTGGTTCGGTGTCCAGGCACCTGTCATAAGGCCCTGAATATCAGGCAGGGAAGACCCAGCATAGCCAGGGCCCCAGCAGGCTTTTGTGGGGCAGCGGGGACTCACGGACGTGAGTGGGCAGTCTCGTAGCGCTCGAAGGCATGGGCAAGGTCATGCCTGGCCTGCATGTAGCACTGGGTGCAGAGGTCGTAGTCAGGGCAGACACGGCACTTCCAGCGCATGCCCCGCAGCCCGTGCTTCTTACAGCAGTCACAGATGATATTGGGGTGGCGGACACCTGTGGAATTGCCTAAGTCAGAGAACAGCTGCTCCAAAGCCCAGGGCCCGGGCCCCCCTCACCCACCAGCCCCCGAGGCCGCGCACCAATCTGGGCGTTGTCATAGAGCAACAGGTCATGGGCACCCTGGTAGCCAGCACGGTAGTTGGTGCGGGTGCCCTGGTCCCACTGCACGACAACCGTGCGGTCAGGGGTTGACGGGCTGCCATGGCGGCCGAGCTCCACCACTGTGCCCACGCCGCCCTCGCCGCCATCCTGTTGGCCCCACTTCCAGTCCACGCCGCGTACCACACGCATGCCCACCTGCACACCGGCCTGGGGGTCTGGGTCCATGGTGGGCAGGGCTGCTCAGGGACCTGAAGGCAAAGGGCACCCTCAGGCCGTCAGGAGGCCACAGGGCCAACCTGCCCAGAGAAGGCCACAGGAAAAGATGTGTGAGCCCAGGAGGAATGAGGCTGGGGGGTGGGCAGGAGGGCAAGTGTAAGTGACCAGGGACTGGGAGATAGTGAGCATGCTCCTAGAAACCCAAGGCCAGCCTGGAGGGAATGTGGAGGCCAAAGTCAGAAGCCACAAGGCTCCCAAGGGCTCAAGAATCAGACCTGACAGAGGTCCCGAGCACCCAACTGTGCTGGTGAGTTCCATCCTGGGTGGGCAGTACAGTAAACCATCAATGTTAATTTATTTAGAAACTAAAGGGTCTGTCTCAAAACAAAAAAAAGAAACTAGAAACTAATGGGTTTGAATTATACATGAAGGTGAGGCAATAAAGCTTCCAGAAGAAAACAGACTATTTCTTTGTGCAGCCCATCAATATGTTGCACTTAATTAAACTAGAGCCACTGCTCCCCAAGACACCGATAAGCAACCGACCCAGTGGCAGCATGTGAGATGTCGAAGAACCCACGTCCCTAGAGGGAGCGCATATCCAGAATGTGCAGAGAACCGCAACAGATCTCAAAAAATCAGACCACCCAATAAAAAAGTACAAACACCAGAACAGGCACCTGGATAGCTAACACACAAAGTGTCTCGTCACCAGAATACTCCTCACAGGTGGGACACTGGGGCAGCCAAGGTCACAGCACCGCGGGGTACCCCAAGTGTTGTGGCAGAAGTGGTGTACAGTTCACAGAAGCACCTACTGTGTCCTCCAGAGTAAGCTGGGTCCTACAAGGGCTTAGTCACCAGTGGAGCATGAACTCCTTGGTCTGAGTGGCAGCAGAGCAAAGCTGATCACCAATGGATACCAAGGAAAGCAACCGAGGGCAAAACAGCACTGGGTGATTCCATTTACAGGATTGCAAAGAAACAAGCAAATTCAAGGTCTCAAGATTCAGTGAGCCAGGCAGGCATGGTGGCTCACACCTGTAATCCCAGCACTCAGGAGGCCAGGCCAGGCCGGTGGCACACCCTGTAAACCCAACACTCTGGGAAGCCAGACCAGAGGCTCACCCGTGACCCCAGCACTCGGGAGGCCAAGGTCGGCAGATTGCCTGAGTTCGCGGGTTGGAGACCAGCCTAAGCCAGAGTGAGACCTCGTCTCTTAAAATAGCAGGTTTCGGCTTGGCGCCTGTGGCTTAACGGGCTAAGGTGCCAGCCACGTACAGCGAAGCTGGCGGGTTCGAATCCAGCCCAGGCCCGCCAAACAACAATGATGGCTGCAACCAAAAAATGGCCAGGCATTGTGGCGGGCGCCTGTAGTCCCAGCTACTTGGGAGGCGGAGGCAAGAGACTCACTTGAGCCCAAGAATTGGAGGTTGCTGTGAGCTGTGATGCTACAGCACTCTATCCAGGGTGATAGCTTGAGGCTCCATCTCAAAAAAAAAAAAAAAGGACTTTACCCAACAAATGCAACCAGTGTAACATGGTTTCTTGTACCCTCAATGAATCCCCAACAATAAAAAAAAAAAAAAATAGCAGGTGTCATGACTGGCACCTGTGGTCTCAGCTACTTGGAAGGCTGAGGCAAAAGGATGGCTTAAGCCCAAGAGTTTGAGGTTGTTGTGAGCTGTGACACCACAGCACTCTATCCAGGGCAACAGCTTGAGACTGTCTTAAAAAACAAACAAATAAAAAAAAAAAAAAAACAGGCTCAGCACCCGTAGTACAGTGGTTACAGCCACATACACTGAGGGTTCGAACACAGCTCAGGCCAGCTAAACAACAATGACAACTAAAACAACAAAACAAATAGAGGGCATTGTGGTGGGCGCCTATAGTCCCAGCTACTTGGGAGGCTGAGGCAAGAGAATCACTTAAGCCCAAGAGTTTGAGGTTGCTGTGAGCTGTGACGCCACAACACTCTACCGAGGGTGACACAGTGAGACTCTGTCTAAAAAAAAAAAAAAAAAAAAAAACACAATATTCATGTTGGGAAGTGGACTGCCTCCACTCTGGCTCCCATTAACCATCAGGACCTCCAAGGCTGGGGAAGAAGCAAAGTCCAGGGGCAAAGCCAGAGCAGGGCTGGGGAACCCTCAGCCTAATTCCAGAAATTCCATTCAGCCAGAGGCCAGAGGGAAGGTCTGAGGCTGGCTAGTGTGCAAAATGAGGGTGGGAGGAGACCACCAGCCAGCCAAAGTCTTTCCAGCTCCAGCTAGGGTCCTGTGGCCGTGTTCACCTCAGGAGACTGAGGCCAGCCCTTGGGCCCTGCCCCACCCCAGCCCAAGACTCAGCATCCAGGGCCAGTTCAAGAGACATTTGAGCCCAGGCAAGAATGTGAGTAGATACCGAAGACAGGAGGCAGCCTGGCTGTGTTCCCTACTCCTGCTCTGGCTCCAGGGCTGAGAGGCTACAGTCAGTGACAGGGGCCCAAGTTCCACAGTTTGTGCCCAGACCAAGGCCCAATTCAAGCCTGTATCCAGCCTGGGGCTCTGCCTACAGAGCTGGGCTCCAGACCCACGCCCCACATAAGTGTTGGAATACTTGACTCCCTCAGATTGTCAGGGGCATTAACTTCTCAGCCAACCTGGCCAGGACCACCAGGCTTCCATACAAACAGGGTGTTTTGAAAACAAGCCTGCCCTGCCCAAGAGCCTGCACCAGTCAGCAGGGTTCTGCTCCTTCAGAGAAACTCCCATGAGTCCAGCAGCCTCACCTGTCATGCTACACGGTCCCTCACCTCTGGCCTCTGGGACCCCACTAAAATAGGGCACCGAGGCCTGAGGCTATGCCAGGCTCCAGCACAGGGCTTTCCCTCCTTCCACAGGACAGGGCCAAGCCCAGAGCAGCGACTGCAAGATGCCTGTAGCCAGGACAGTGGCAAGCTCCCAAGGCTCTTCAGTGCCAGCAAGCCCCAGGGAAGGGGAGGGTCCTGTGAGCAGCACTGTGCTGTCCAGGAAGGATACCTTCCTGCAGCCACCTGTGCATAGCCCTCCACTTCATCAGCTGCCACAAGTGCTGGCAGTGGTATCAAACAGAGCAGCCACTCCTTGCCTTTTAGGCTACCCACACAGGGCCAGGGGTGACCCTCCGCACGGCCCCTGCAGCATAGTTCTCCTTGACAGGGCAGTAAGCCCATCAGGTCAGGGTCTCCAAGGACACCCTTAAGTCCATCCACTGGGGGCCTTATTCAAGTCCAGCCCCCGTAAGCTTTGGTGTTTACTGACTGGCTGAGTGAATGGAAAACAGCAGAGAGAGCTCATGCTTGGCTCCTGTGACAACCAACACAGCCCATGTCCCAAGGGCCCAACCTGGCCCAGCCATTCCCACTTGTCAAAACACCAACTTTGTGCTCCTGAAAGCTAGGTGCCAATGTGTCATCCTGAGCACACAGCAGTAGCAGCACGTCTGCATGGACAGTTCCTTTGGCCACCCAGCCTCATGGCCCTTGACTCTCCTCTGGAGACCCTCCCATGCCCGCTACAGCTGTCAGGGGGAGGTCACTCTTCCTTCCCTGGGCTGGGCAAGCAGCTTCCCACTGCCTGATCTGCAGAAGCACTGGCTGGAGGACAAGCCACACGGACCTCCGGCTCTCGCACTCCTGCCATGGCTTCAGCTTCTGCCATGCAGCTCCCAGCAAAGTGCGGGAGCACCCAGGCTAAGCCTCCGTGTTCCTAGCCTCCTCTGCACAGGAATCTTCCTGCACACACGGTGCAGGCAGGAGAAGCTGACACAGTGGCCTGCTAATAGAATAGTGGCACTGCTCCGTAAGGATGCAAACCCCATCCTGGAAGGCTGTCAAGCTCTGCCACATCCACACACACTCTCCTCCCTGCCCAGAACTACCAGAACTAGTCTCAACCAGGTGAACACATTGAGCTGAGGCCTCCTCCCCACCAGACACTCCTGTTTAGCCAGAGCAGAGCGCATTACAGGCAGTCACAGACCCTTACTGGAGGTCTGTGCTAGCAGGGGACACCCCATGTGCCAACCCCTGAAACTGGCCCAGAACTGATGAAAGACTTTGAGCAGGAAACATCCCAAGTGCCACAAGCCAGCACTGTGGTCATTCTGCAGCCAAGGTGGCATCCCTCATCCCTGACCCCAGCCCCCAGCTAGACCAACCCTGCCCAGGCCAGTCACCACGCCTACCCAACCTGAGGCCCTACAGTCCACTGGCCACATGCCACTGGACCTTTCCCAACAAAACTTGGTGGGGCCCCAAGCATGAGAGCAAGCATGGCCTGTGCCCAGCCCTGATTTCAGGGAAAGAGGCAGAGACAGAAGACATCTGGGTAGTGGGTACTCATCAGGGTCTCTGAGAAATCAGGACCGAGTTTTAGCTGGCCACCACTCCACTGAGTGGCAGGAGAGGTCACCAGAGCGGTCAGCCTGTGCCAGAGGAGCCTGTGCCTCTGACCAATACCCCTTTGCAATGGCACTTGGGGGTTCAGCATAGCCAGACAGTTCTCTAGCCCAGCCAACAAACTGCCACCCTCCCAAAGGTGTTTGCTCCCAGGTGCTCACCACGGAGGTGAGCACTTCCATGCCAGGGTGGAGACAGGGCAGGTTGCAAGGAGGTGCAGGGAGGGCTTCCTTCCCCACCATAACTTCTCATGCTTATCAGGCAGCCCCAACGAGAGCAAAGTGCTGAAGGAGCCCAGCTGGGGCGCTCAGTGCATCTGCCCATTCCACCGTTCCCCCCAAGCGGCTGTGTGAACACACAGAGGTGTGCGGCTTAGTGGTGCCCAGCCTGGGAGCCTCCATAATGCCTCCTCTGCAGGACCCCATCTTTGGGATTTGAGGGTCTGTCCACAACACCCTCTGCCACCTTCCTCCACTCAGTGCGCCCTGCCCTCCCTGCTTGGTCTTTGTCACTGTCTCCCCAGGCCCAGCACCTGCCCTCAGGCTCCTGGCACCCTCACCTTCGAGCTCACTACCTTCCCCCTCCAGGGTACAGAGGGTTGGGGTAGTGAGCCTGGAGTGGCCCAGGCGCAGGAGCAGAGAAGAACTGAGGTGACCTGGGCACTCAGGCACCTGCAGCCAGACCTAGTATGTGCTCCCCTCCCTCGGGGAGATCTCTCTCACAGGGAGATGGAGTCCCCTTGTCCTCAAGAGACTTAGGGACTATGGGATCTCACAGGCAGCTTGGCCATCCCGGAATAAAGCTCATAGGCAAAAGGGCTCATCCTTTGGGCTTCCCCGACCATGAGATCAGGCACTTCCATGCCCACGGTGAGATGCGGGTAAAACTGGCCCCTTGAAGGCACCGGCTGCAGACCTGAGGATGGCAGACCACAAACTGCTGTACTCCATCCTCTGAGCAAGTCCAGGGGGTGGCATGGATGTCTGGACTGCACTCTGCACCCAAGCAGGCCACCCTCCAGGCTCAGGTGAATACAGGCGGAGAGATACCCCAGGTGAGGAATATGTGACAAGGGTTGGAGTTGGGAGATCCTGTCCCAGGGACAGACGTTCCCCCATGGGCCTCGTTTCCTCCCAGGACCTACTAAGCCTCCTGATGACTCTCCTGCACCCATCTCTTCCTGGAGAGCAGGAGGCCTCCAAGCCACCCACTCCTACCTTCCTGTCCTCACCCCACAAGGCTCTAGGCAGAGTCAGGTATCTATGAGTACCCTGCACAGCTGGCTAACTCTGGAAAAGAGGCTGCAGTGGACAGTGCAAACATCCCCAGCTGGCCCAGGCCCAGGCATCCCAAAAATACCGAAGTAAGAGACACCCTACGACCATGCAGGAGTTGGAACCTGATGTGCGTGGAGAGGCTCCGGGGAGAGCAGCACCCAACACAACGCCATACACGTGGCTCTACTTTCAAACCCACAGAAGCAGTTGCCAATCCATTCCCTGCTATCCCTGTTGTAAGTACACATCCAAGGCTTCACAGTCAGACACTGAACACTGCCACAAAACACATGCATGCTCACACATGCCACCACTGCAGTGGGAAACTCACCACAGTTACCTCCCTTTATTTGTTTACCAGAGCTTACCGGTCATGCCCCTGGCTGGCAAGTGAACCCCAGCAGAGGCTATGGCTCCCTCGTTGAGTCAGAGCATGAAGTTTTGGGCGACTAATATGATTTAGCAAAATCAGAACTCACCTCAGAGTACACACCAGCCTCGAGTTGGCATCCCAGGCATTTAGTTGCTACTTCCTGGGTCACAAATTCACTGGGCCACCCAACTTTTCTGTTGGCAACTAGAAGCCATTGCCGACACCGAACATAGCAAACCAAACAGGCAGCCAGCAAGCCAGTCTGGAGAAAAGTGGTTTTTAAAAGGCAGTTTTACACACTTAGCATTTACCATCGTAACCACACAAGTAGTCACTGGGACTGTTCTCTTGGTTACCACATTCACTTTTCATAAAAAAACTTGAGCGCTTGGGGGAACAAGTATTTCTGAACCATAAATCTAGACAGTATGGGAGTAAGGTGTTCCCTTATTTATGGGTACTTTAGAAAGTCACAGAAACCAAATCATATTTAGCCAAGAAGGTAGAAAATGGTCTTTATTCAGAAACATAAAGTTATGGAAGACTGAAATGACACAGGACACAAGGCTCCCTTTGCCTTGCACTTCTGGCTGTTCCTAGAGATAGTGCTGAAATGACATTGTGTGTGGCAAAATCAACTGGCAAAAACTAGTGAATGACAGGCCACTTCCACGTGGCAGACCTGGCTAAAATGCAAGTGGACGTCCTGGGCTCCCAGGAGGTCAGGGCCACTGCGAAGTGAGGTGAAGTCCTGAAACAGAGGCCAGGAAACCAAACTCTGGGGAAGCCCCCATGAAGCTGTCATCACCTCAAACCTTGGCCATCTTAGACGGACACCCTCGGGCATCCAGCAGACTGCAGTCTCACACCCCCTCCAACCCACTGCCCTAAGCTGACCTTGAGCAGGAGAGCGACATTCAGATATTTGTCGCATGCAGAGCAACAGGGCAGGGTGGAACTGGAGAAAAGTGAACCTCCCAGGGAAGGCTGGACTGGTCAAGGCCCCTGTGCTGGGCCGTCCTGTCCCCAGGCCCGCGTGCCCACCAGCAGCCTGCCTGGCACCTCTGCTTCCCAGATTGGCTCCGAACTCAGAGAAAGAGAAGCAGGATTATTTGTCACTCCTCCTGCCCACCCACATGCGGGTTCCAACGCAAACGCCAGCCCCTGGATGCAGGTCGGAACGAATCCACAGGGTGCAGCGCCAAACGCAACCCAGCAGGCCACCAGCAGGTCGTAAGCTCACCTGTCCGTCTGTGCAGCAGTCGCCCGCCTGCCCGTGACTCTCCGGGCTGTGCCGCCCGCCTCGCCGAGCTCCGTCTGGCGCCGGCTCTGAGCGCTGCAGCCTGCGGCGGCGTGAACACTCGCGTAAGCCCCGCAGGCCGCCCGCCCCGCTGCCCGGCCCCCGGGCCCCCGCGGCCGCGGCTTGCACCCGTCAGGGCCCCAGCCCCCTGCGAGGCTCAGGGCCCGCGCGGGCACCGGCAGCCGGCCCCTAGGCGCGGGTCCAGAAGCCCCGAGCCTGCCCCGCGGCCACCCCGCTCACTCGGAGCCCGGATCGGGAAGACCGCGGGCGCCGCAGACCCTCCACTTGCCGGCAAGTTTCCGTCCCGGCCGCTCGGCCCGGGGGCGGGGCCCGAGGAGCGCCGAGGCCCGCGGCCAGCCCGTCCGTCAGCCTGTCACGGCGCGCGCTCCCGCGCCCCCGGCACCGCACGGAGCCTGCCGGGATTTGTGGTCCGGATACGCGGGGGCGCGCAGAGATAGCTCCCAGGAGGCCTCGCGACAGGGGCCACCTCGCGCAGACTTCAGCCCTCCGGCGAGGGGAGGTGCTGCTTGTGGCGCAAGGACTCGGGGTGCGCTCGCGTTCTAACGGGGAGCGAGTTTCAAGCACGCAGGACTCGGGGGGCAGGCTCCACGCCCGCACACAACTTCAGTCGGGAGGCCGCCTCGCTCTGCGACAGCACGCGGAGAAGGACCGGAGGCCCTACCTGTTCGGGCTCGGCCGCCGCAGCCGCTCCCCCGCGCCGGGGACGTGGCCGTTACCGGAAGTGTTGCACGGGCAGGGGCCGGCTCCCTGCCTGCCGTTGCGCAGTTGAGTACCGGCCGCCTGCAGTTCCGAGGGCACATCTTGTAGAGGTGGACACGGTGGCTCCGCCTGTGACGTCAGACTTCAGGGAGCTCTCGCGGCTCCCCGCGACCAGAGGCAAGCAGCCCCCTTGGAAGGCTGTCCGCGCTCCGCCTCTGGCCCCATAAACAAATGCTTCTGGGTAATCGGGCGCGGCGGCTCACCCTGTAATTCTGGGAGGCCGAGGCTGTGGATATCTTGAGCTCACAAGTTCGACACCAGCCTAAGCAAGAGCTAGACCGGTCTCTTCTGGAAAATGGTAAAACTAGCCAGGTGTGGTGGGTGCCTGTAGTCCCAGTTACTCGGGGGACTGAGGCAAGGTGATGTCTTGAGCCCAGGAGTTTGCTGTTACTGTAAGCTGTGTTGCTAGGGCCCTCTACCCAGGGCAACAGAATGAGACCCTGTCTCCAAAAAACTAAAGAGACTAGAGAGGCGGGGACTTTGCGTCCTGCACGGCAGCCTGTTTTACATGGCAAATAACAGCTCATTTCTAGGGAAACTCCAGTCATCTGCTGCCCCAACTGTGTCTCCAGCATTGAAAGGACTGGGTCTTTGGGCGCGTGGCATACTGTCCAGGACGTAGCAGATGCTCTCTGCAACATACCCTTAAGCCCAGGGGCCAAAGACATGTTTGTCTTCCCCTAGGAGGGCTGACCCTGGGGTACATATGTAACCCCACTATCTGCTGTGGCTTCTTGGCAGAGATCTGGACATTTTATTTATGTATTTATTTATTTATGCAATGACCTGGCCATTTTAAGTGACAATGCCTAGCATCATGGGGACGTTATGTGGGTAATACTCTGTCAACCACCATAGATGTCTGACATCTGCAAAAGACTATCCAGAAAATCCTAGAGTGTCTGCAAGCTGGAAAATGGGTTGGCCACCCACAGAAAGTCCAGGGACCAGTAAGCACCATAAAACTCCTAAGTACAGCAAGTGTGTTACAGCTGTAACTGAGAAGATATGGGCATACCCATGGCCCCAAATAGTTGAAGTACAAACTATTATAGGTCTGCTACTTGAAACATATGGTACCCCAAGAAACATCACCAGTGGTCAAAGCACATTTCATGGGCCCCCTAATCCAAGATTGGGCAGAAGGGGAGGGCATCACATGGCAGTTTCATCTGCCTTGTGACCCACAGGAAACAAGACTTATAGAGGGGCGGCCCCATATACTGAGGGTGGCGGGTTTGAACCTGGCCCCGGCCAAACTGCAACAAAAAAAAAAAAAACAGCCAGGCGTTGTGGCAGGTGCCTGTAGTCCTAGCTACTCGGGAGGCTGAAGCAGGAGAATCACCTAAGCCCAGGAATTAGAAGGTTAGAAGTTGCTGTGAGCTGTGACGCCATAGTACTCTACTGAGGGTGAGAATCTGTCAAAAAAAAAAAAAAAAAAAAAAAAAAAAACTGGGCAGCACCTGTGGCTCAAAGGAGTAGGATGCTGGCCCCATATGCCGGAAGTGGCAGGTTCAAACCCAGCCCTGGCCAAAAACTGCAAAAAAAAAAACTTATAGAGAAAAAAATAGCCTTTCTTTTTTTCTTTTTTTGAAACAGAGTCTTCTGTTGCCTGGGGTAGAGTGCCATGGCATCATCATAGCTCACAGCAACCTCAAACTCTTGGGCTCAAGAAATCCTCCTGCCCCAGCCTCTTAAGTAGCTGGGACTATAGGCACCAACCACAATGCTCAGCTATTGTTTCTATTTTTTTTTTTTTTTTTTTTTAGACAGAGCCTCAAGCAGTCCCCCTGGATAGAGTGCTGTGGCATCACAGCTCACAGCAACTTCCAATTCCTGAGCTCAAGTGAGTCTCTTGCCTCCGCTTCCCAAGTAGCTGGGACTACAGGGGCCCACCGCAACGCCCGGCCATTTTTTTGGTTGCAGCCGTCGTTGTTTGGTGGGTCCCAGCTGGATTCGAACCCACCAGCTCAGGTGTACGTGGCTGGCGCCTTAGCCACTTGAGCCATAGGCATCGAGCCTACTTTTTCTATTTTTAGTAGAGATGGGGTCTTGCCCTTGCTCAGGCTGGTCTCGAACTTCTGAGCTCA
>CAUYRH010179002.1:0-12244 GCA_963574655.1 Perodicticus potto
GGCACCTTAGCCCGTTGAGCCACAGGCGCCGAGCCGAATATAAAGGTCTTAACACAACAACTAAGAAAATGCCATGGGCTCGGCGCCTGTGGCTCAACGGGCTAAGGTGCCAGCCATGTACACTTGAGCTGGTGGGTTCGAATCCAGCCTGGGCACGCCAAACAACAATGACGGCTGCAACCAAAAAATGGCCGGGCGTTGTGGTGGGAGCCTATAGTTCTAGCTACTTGGGAGGCGAAGGCAAGAGACTCGCTTGAGCCCAGGAACTGGAGATTGCTGTGAGCTGTGATGCCACAACACTCTATCCAGGGTGATAGCTTGAGGCTCTCTCTCAAAAAAAAAAAGAAAAGAAAAAGAAAATACCATGAATGCTATGTTAACTGGTTTGATGAAAATATTTCAGATTGTATATGAAATAAGTACATTGTACCCCATGATTGCATTAATGTACAGAGCTATGATTTAATAAAAAAAAAAAAATCAAGGGAAATCCAATTAATGCAACTACCTATTTTTTTCCTCTCAAAACGCTTGCTTTTGTCAAATGATCGTTCTTGTTGTCCGTGAATATACAAGGAGATGGGCACCGTGGTGTCCTGAGGGTAGAGAATACAAAATGAGCGTAGCATTTTGCAGACACAATTTAACAACAGGTATCAACAGCCTTAAAAATACCCAGGAATCTTCATTCAGGAATTTCCCTTCCAGGAATCAATTCTAGGGAAATAATTGGAGATGAAAATCAAAGACATATGCATAGAGTGTTTTATCACCACATTATGATTATTATTATTGAGACAGAGTTTCACTTATTAACCCTCGGTAGAATGCTGTGGCGTCACAGCTCACAGCAACCTCCAAATCCTGGGCTTAGGCAACTCTCTTGCCTCAGTCTTCGGAGTGGCTGGGACTATAGTCGCCCGCCACAACGCCCGGCTATTTTTTGTTTGCAGTTTGGCCGGGGCCGGGTTTGAATCCACCATCCTTGGAATATGGGGCTGGCACCTTACCCACTGAGCCATAGGCACCGCCTGATCACCACATTATTTTTAACATTAAAAAATTAAAACAACTTGAATATCAAAAACTAGAGAAGCACTAAGTGCACTTTGATATGTCTATTTGATGGGCTGCTGTGTAGTCACAGAAATGTCCTTGAAGGATTTTCATGTTGTCTGGAAAATGCTCCCCACATACTAGTGAATGGAAAGGAGGCCAGAGAACCTAATACAGCAAGATTCTAGATTTGCTTTAGTTTTTTCAGTTTGGACTTGACATCCAATATTATAGCAGGAAAACCCCCTTCAGGGCTTCTCACGAATGTCTGACCTTAAGTTACTAATTACCCAACAGCCTTTGGACTCTGTGCTCTCCTGTCCCTCTCTAGGCTACCCCTCCTCCACATTTCCCACAGCCACCCTCAGAGTTCAGCCCCACATTCAGTTCGGGACCCCCGGCCATGCTCTGCTGCTCGACCCCCTCCTCTGCCTGGGGTGCCTTGGCCCCCGCTCTGCCTCCCCTGCCATCTGCTTGCTGCTGACTATCTGGCAAACATCCACTCGCCCTTCAAGACTCAGCTCCCGTGTGGCCTCCTCAGACCAGCCTTCCACAGCTGGATTGGACATTCCACTGTGAGATCCCACCGTACCCCGAGACAGGGCATAGCTGCTGACCAGCTTCCAGAGTGGCTGTCCCTTTAAAGAGTGGCCACCGGCAGCCATGTCCAAGGCAGGGATGAGCCTGGGGCAAGAACATCCGACAGGAAACACTCAGAGCCCACAGTTAGGGTTAGGGTTAGGGTTAGGCCTTGGGCCCCCACTTCCTTGGGCATCAGAGTTTCCAGCCCAGCCTGAGGCCTGACCTGGGCTCCCAATCTGGATGGAAGCTTTCTAGCACCTCAACTCCCTCTTCTCTCCCACTCCCTCCCCAAAGGAGCTCCCACCCTGCTGGCCCTGCCTGAGGAATCTCCTGGGCCTGAGTCTAGCCCACCCTGACACCCAGTAATTCCCTCCCTTCCCCCTCTCTCCAAGCACAATGTGGGCAAGGAGCCTCAAGTGTCCTCTGGGTGTCAGGGTGGGGCATTCAGAACCTGAGCCAGATCCCTCAGTCAGGCCACATCTGGCTCCCCGGCCACAGGCAGCTATGACGGAGAATCAGGGCAGCACAGACACTGATGCTGGGGAGCCACCTCGGACAGACAGAATCCCAAACCCTCAGCCACACTCACAGACAGTGTCCAGAACCAGCACACACTGAGTGCACCCTGGTCCCCAAGCACCTCCCTGTGCCAGGCCCTGGGCTGCGAACCTGTGCCACTCTCAAAAAGCCCAGAGTTGAGGGAGAGTGACTATAAATAAAGGAAGGTTGACAGGAAGGTGTCCAGGGGGCACGTGGTGCCCAGAGCAGGTCTCCTACACCTCCTGGAAGTCCTCGCAGAAAGTTTCCTAACGGTGGTCTTTGTTCCAAGAATCCTTAGAGAGAAAAGGGGGGTGAAGACTTTCGGCAGGAAGAACAGACAGTGCAAAGCCTATGAGCACCCGAGTAAGGAAACGCGATTTGCTCTGGGCCCTGGTTCCCCTCTGGAAATCCTGGTGTAGGAACATAGGGCGAATCCATGGAGAGCTACCCCGTCACATAACCCCAGCCAGGCATTGTGCAGAGCTCTCTAAACTGCACCCCGGACACCAGACCAGTCACGTAGCAGCTGCTGAGGTCTCGCTTCGCTGTCAGGTTGAGGAAGGCTCAGGCCGAGGAAAGGCTGGATAAGTATTTCTAAACATCGTCCTTCCCCAGCAGGAGAGCAAACTGAGGCAAGCAGCAGCACCTCACGTCTCCTCGTGAGTTGGCTAGGACCAAGTTCATTCTCGGGGGCTGTCTTGTCTCTCTCGTCTCACCACCACCACCCCCACCAGAACCAGCTTTGGTTCCATAAGGCAATTTTCAAACCTCAAAGGCCTCTGCAGCCAGGAGGGGGAAGGTACCATAGGCAACATGGATCGGGCAGACAGGAATCGTCTGTCTGGACAATGGACTTGGAGATCACAGAAACAGGTGTTGGTTGCATTTTAAGCCCTAGCAGAAGGCTGGCCCCAGAAAGTAGGGACAACGCTTTACCCCAGCCTGGGACATCTACCCAGGGCAAGTTCCTACAGGAAGCCACACATAGGCCTCTCCCTTCCCTGGCTCCACTACTCCCACCTCGCTTCCCCTCCCCACCTCTCCCTGGAGTCAGGAATGACATCGGCACCTCCAGACTGCTGTGTGCCAAGTGACCTGCTTAAACTTATTTGCTCCTGGGATATAATTCCCAAAGAAGTACATTTTAATTAAACTTTCCAAAAGCACGTCTTTTTCTCTGTAAAAAATAATTCCACTAAAGAGGGATTGCTACAAAGGAGCCATTCCATTCCTGAACATGGAAAAATAGACAACCAAGTCTCTGAGCTGGTCTTGTAGCACCAGGTTCTCCACCCCACAGCCTCCACCTCCCTGTAAGATGCTGCTGGGGCCCTCCTGCCTCCAGGCACTTTCTGGGGGGAGAGGTCCCTGCCTGGAAGGCTTAGAGAGGCTTCCACCACTGAACCAAACTCTCCTGTGCTCCCCCAGGAGCCTCCCCTGACACCCTCACCTCTTCTTGTAGCCCCAACCATACAGCTATGTGCCATAAAACCACCTTGTCACTGTCTGCTCTCCCCATCTGGGTCACAGAGCCATGAGGGCAGGGGAGGTCACATATGTCCTGGTCTCTCCCAAAGAGTCCTCACATAGAGCTTCGGGCAGAGTAGAAACACCACTCAGTAGACAGACCATGTACGACCACCTGGAAACCTCCAGTCACCAGCAAATAGCACCTGACCAAAAAAAAGAAAAAAAAAGAAAACTGGAGGAGTGTGTTTTATAACTCACCCAACTATCTCTTTTTATCCAGAAAAAAACTGAAAGGGAGGTATGTAGTTGCTGATCTCCTAAATTATTTAAAGAAATGGGTCTGACTCTCTCTAAAATACGAGCCAACAATCCCTTACCCACAATGTCAAACTCCAAAAAGCTCTTACAAAAAATGGGAGTGGGGAGGGAGAATAGTTTTTGTTGGCTGTTTAAACTCATTTGGCAGCAGGACTTCACTTGACCTTCGTGTACTTTTAAAATTTGGGCAGCAAAACTCTCAGAGGGTAGGGCACCGGCCACATACACTGAGGCTGGCACATTCAAACCTGGCCTGGGCCAGCTAAAACAGCAATGACAGCTACAACAACAACAACAAAAAATAGCCAGGCTTTGTGGCGGGCGCCTGTAGTCCCAGCTATTTGGGACGCTGAGGCAAAAGGATCACTTAAGCCCAAGACTTTGAGGTTGCCGTGAGCTGTGACGCCACAGAACTCTACCCAGGGCAACAGCTTGAGACTCTATCTCAAAAAAAAAAAATTTGATCTAAACCTAAATTTGATCTGAAGTGAAGTGAGGTTTTATTTTGTACAGAGTCATCAGTTTTTTTGCAAAAATGTTAATGTATTAATTACAAGACACACCTAATGGGGGTGTTATACGTTTTATATATATATATTATATATACATATATTATAAGTTATAATATATATATAATATATACTGTATTTCTCTCCTAATTCCAAATTATAATTTAAATTATAAATTATAATATATATATAATGTATACTGTATATCAACTAATTCCAAAATTTGAATTTGAAGTCATTTGACCCCAGTGGTTTCACATAATTGATTATATAGATGTACATGTAATATTCCAAGGTTTCCTATAAATAAAATATATATACTCTGAATTCTATTTTTCTGATCCCTGGGTGACAATTTCTAGGGCATTTAAATATGATTGTATCATTGTTTCCAAATATCTGTCTCTCTCTCCTCTGTAAGAGATTATACATTCTTGCCACTGCTTTGGGGGTTTTCAATAACTGCCTGAGGGAAAAGAATACTCACTGTTCCACTGACTCCAGGCTTGGCCAACGTAAGGCGAATAGACACGCCATAGCGTACGCTGAGCTGAGTCTCTAGAAGTTGTCGTATGGATCAGCTTTTTGTTGTTCTTTGGCATGCTCCCCTTTCATCTGAAACTTAGAAAAAGGAAAATACAATGACTTCACACCATATGTAAAAATGAACTCAAAATGAAGCAGTGACCTAAATATAAAAACTATAAGTCATAAAACTCTGAGAATGAAACAAAAAGTTAAATCTATGTGACCCTGGATGTGGCAGTGGTTTCCTAGATATGACACAAAATGCAGGAAAAACAAAAGAAAAAGACAGGCTGGGCGTGGTGGCTGATGTCTGTCATCACTGCCCTTGGGGAGACTAAGGTGGGAGGACCAGGAGTTTGAGACCAGCCTGAGCAATATAGCAAGACCTTGTCTCTACAAAATTCTAAAAACTTAGCTGCACACATCCTCCTACTACTGGGGAGCCTGAGGCAGGCAGATCACATGACCAAGCATTGAAGGTTGCTGTGAGCTACGATTGCTCCACTACACACCAGCCTGGGCAACACAGTGAGACTTGGTCTCTAAAAAATTATATTTAAAAAAGTATAAAAACCAGGGCAGCGCCTGTGGCTCAGTGAGTAAGGCGCCAGCCCCACATACCGAGGCTAGTGAGTTCAAACCCGGCCAAACTGCAACAAAAAAATATCCAGGCGTTGTGGTGGGTGCCTATAGTTCCAGCTTCTTGGGAGGCTGAGGCAAGAGAATCGCCTTATCCCAAGAGCTGGAGGTTGCTGTCAGCTATAATGCCACAGTATTCTATCGAGGTGAAAAAGTGAGACTCTGTCTCTAAAAAAAATAAAAATAAAAATAATAAAAAGTATAAAAATCACAGGTAAGGCTCGGCACCTGTGCCTCAACGGGCTAAGGCGCCAGCCACGTACACCTGAGCTGGCGGGTTAGAATTCAGCCCGGGCCCGCCAAACAATAACGGCTGCAACCAAAAAATGGCCGGGTGTTGTGACAGGCGCCTGTAGTCCCAGCTACTTGGGAGGCGGAGGCAAGAGACTCGCTTGAGCCCAGGAATTGGAGGTTGCTGTTAGCTGTGAAGCCACAGCTCTCTATCCAGGGTGACAGCTTGAAGCTCTGTCTCAAAAAAAAAAAAAAAAAAATCACAGGTAAATTGGACTTCATCACACTTAAAGATTCTTATGCATCAAAAGTCATTATTAAGAAAATGGCAAAAAAAAAAAAAAAGAAAGAAAGAAAATGGCAAGGCAGCTTACAAAATGACAGAAAATATTTACAAGTCATATATCTAATAAGGGCCTAGTATCCAGCATATATAAAGAAACTTTACAACTAAACAACAAAAAGACAAACAACCAATCTAAAAACGACTAGAATTGGCATTCTCCAAAGAAGATATACAAACAGTCAACAAGCATGTAAAAAAAAGAAACATCACCAGCTGTTAGGCAAACGCAAGTCAAAACTGCAATGAGGTGCCCCTTCACATTCACGATGGTGGCCATTATGAACAGCTACATCCACTGTGGAAAATAATCTTGTGGTTCCTTAAAAACTTTAACATAGAATTACCATATGACCCAGAAATTCCAATAGTATATCCCTGGTCCAAAAATTGAAAACTAGTTCTCAAACAAACACACAGGTATGTGTATGTGGTACATTTACCTGGATGTTCATAGCAGCACTATTCGCAATAGCTGAAAGGTAGAAACAGCCCGAATGTTCACCAGCAAATGAATGGACAAACAAATGGTGGTGCACACATACAGTGGAGCAGTGTTTAGCCACAAACAGGAAAAAAGTACTGATACGTGGGACACCGTCCATGAATGTGCAAAACCACTACTAAGCAAAAGAAGCCCGACAGAAAAGGTCAGATAGTGCGTGATTCCATTCATATGAAATATTCCGAATAGGAAAACCCAAGGTCTGGATCACAGAGCAATGGTTGCCATGGGGCAGGGCAGAGAACAGGACCAGCTGTGAACGGGTGTGGAGTTTCTCTCCGGAGGTGACAAAAAGGTTTTCAAACCAGATAGAAGTGGTTGTGCAACGAGGTGGTGCACAACGTTGTGAATTGACTGAATACCTCTGAAGTGCTCACTTTAACATGCTTAAGATTATGTTATATAAATATCACTTCAATTTAAAAAAGAAGAAAGAGAGGAGCAGGCCTGTAACCCTAGCACTCTGGGAGGCTGAGGTGGGAGGATCGCTCAAGCTCAGGAGTTCAAGACCAGCCTCAGCAAGAGTGAGACACTGTCTCTATAAAAGTAATAGAAAACTTAGCTGGGCATTATGGCAGGTCCCAGATACTCAGGAGGATCGCTTGAGGTCAGGAGTTGGAGGTTGCTGTGAGCTATGATGCTATGATGACACTACTGCACTCTAGCCTAGACAATACAGCTAGAATCTGCCCCTACCCAAAAAAAAGCAAGTGAGGGAGGGGGAGAAAAAGAGGAAGCAGTGGCCAGTGCATGGAACCTGAAAATCATCTGTCATGGAGCCTCCCAACTAGTGACTCAGATGGGTATAGGTTTAGAAAGACATTAATTGTTTTCAGCACTTGGAGCCGGCAGCAAGGATCAAAAATGACTAGAACCTCAGGCCACTCCCTCTGGCCCACAGAACCTAGTCCATATCCCCAGGGTCATGTGATATGATCACTGTGCTGTAAGTCAAGATGTGAGAAGAGAGGGGATGCAGTTTTTTGTGTCTCCTCCACCTCCACTGAGGTCGGCCCTGGTGCCAGACACAGAGGAGGTCCTGGGCTGAGCGTAGGCCAAGGGGCTGGCTCTGACATCTGTTGTGGCCAGCAGGGTCCTGGCAACCTGAGAAGATACAGCAGTGTCCTTGGAAGCCCCCGAGGGTCCCCTGATGCTCTGTGTGGTGCTGATGCTGGAGACTCTGTGCCAGGTGGTGACGGCACCCAAAAGGCTGTTCAGGAGACGATGGCTTTTATCATCACAGTGGGAGTTTCTAGGCTTAGAATTTTGTTACTATGCTAGGAGAGACAAAGAACTGGCCATGGAAGTCTTGGTCCTTCCAGAAGAAAGACATCACATTTTTAAGAGGTTTAACCACTTTGAAAGAGAATTTTGAGACTTTAAATCAACTATACTAGCAGTCAGACTTTAAGAACAAACAATCAAAAACAGCAAATGTGAAAATCATGAACAAAGAGCTACAACTCTACTTGGTCTTAAAATAGATTCTTTCAGAGAAGCATGAAAAGGGGGGAAATCTAAATGTTTATAAGACATTCAGCTGCTGACTGAACTTCCACATAGGTCTCAGTCCTTAGAAGACTCAACTAAGCAAATCCAACAAGTGGCAACAACCAAATCCTTCATCAAAACCCACCAGTTGGGAAGGAAAACTAATATGTTCCTTTTGGGAAGATGTTTGGAGATCATTAAGTGATCTAAAAATAGACCTGCCATTTGATCCTTCAATTCCTCTGCTAGTTATAGATCCAAAAGACCAAAAATCACTTTATAACAAAGATATTTGCACTAGAATGTTTATTGCAGCCCAATTCATAATTGCTAAGTCATGGAAGAAGCCCAAGTGCCCATCGACCCATGAATGGATTAATAAATTGTGGTATATGTATACCATGGAATATTACTCAGCCTTAAAAAAGATGGAGACTTTACCGTTTTCATGTTTACATGGATGGAGCTGGAACATATTTTTCTTAGCAAAGTATCTCAAGAATGGAAGAAAAAGTATCCAATGTACTCAGCCCTACTATGAAACTAATTTATCACTTTCATATGAAAGTTATAACCCAACTAGAGCACAAGAAGAAGGGGAAAGAGGAGAGGGAGGGGAGGGGGGGAGGTTTGTGGAGGGAGGGTAACTGGTGGGACTACACCTATGGTACATTTTACAAGGGTACATTTATTAAGTGTAGAATATAAATGTCTCAACACAATAACTAAGAATATGTGGTGAAGGCTATGTTAACCAGTTTGATGAAAATATTTCAAATGGTATATAAAACCAACACATTGTACCCTGTGATTGCATTAATATACTCAGCTATGATTTAATAAAAATTAAAAAAAAACAAATGTAAAAAAAAGTCACTAGTTTTGTGTGGAAAACAACTTCAAGAATACTAACAGAAACCATGGAGAAAGATTCCCATCTTCAAAGAAAAGCAAACCTACTTTCACAAGAATCTCAACAATAGAGGAGTAGGAAAATTAATAAAGAAAAGAAATCTCAGAAAATCCTAAGCTGCCTATGGAATAAATTCTTAACAGTGAAGAGAATCACATCAAGCCTCTAAATAAACACTTACTAAAGGTGAACAATTGCACGATAGTTCTTGGGAAGAAGATAGCATTGACCATGGGAACTTGGAATTGGCTATGTGAAAGGTAAGTCATCATAATGTCCTACAAGGTAAATCCAGAAGAGTTTTGAAGAAACTGATTTATGTGGTGGAGTATAAGTACTTATTTAGAAACTGTCAGAGGGGATAAAAAACAAATGTATGTGAAATTAACTGAAGAAACTAAAATAATCAATGTGCTTAAAGATCACATGAAAGTCTCCGAACCAAGAAAATTTCACGGCAGTCAGAAAACACGGAGTTAAGGGGGGTTGGGAAAGGTCCAGCAGAAACATCAAGTGCTTCCTGCTACTCCACATTGAGAAAAAGAAGTTTTCATCGCATATCCAATCGAGAGAGGATTTGCCCTATAAAGACAGAGAGAATCTTTCCAAGGCCGATGAAAACATTCGGAATGTATCTGAAGAGTTACGCAGCTAATAAAATTCAAGCAAAATTATTTCAGAAAAGTTCAGAAGACTGAACGTTATCAACACTTTTTTATTTCTCAGAAAAGAAAGGTTCATGATACTGGGATGAGAGTTCTGTTAGCTGAGAGAAACATCAATAACACAAGAAAATACATACTTCACACAAAAATTGAGGAAGAATGTAAAGGTTTTGGGAAAATAGCCTTCTGTCCTCGATGTTCAAAGGGACATTGGGTAGAGCACAACTTGGAAATCCTCTGGATGATAAGACTGCTTCAGGCTGTGAGGACCAGGTGCCACCTCTCCAGTCCGGCCACCCCATCCTGGGTCAGCAGGTTCTCCCTGAGAGTAAGGGCTTGTCATGGGGTTGCTCGCACACACAGAAGCACATTGTCTGCTTTGGACTCAACCGGCCCACACAACAGGCAGTAGCCATGTTCTGATTCTTCACGTTGGCCCCACACACACCCAGAGGTCAGCTGTTGAAGAAGGGAGGGGTCCCAGGAAGAAGTTCCTGAACCGGACATCCAGTGATTCCCCCTATTCCAAAACTGAAGACAAAGTTTCTCCAGGGTCCCTTCTCTTCTGGATGACAGTCGTCCTTGGTCCAGGACTGGTCTCCCCTGGCAACAAGTAATATCTCAACAAGCACCACTGCATTCAATCCTGCATCCATACAACCTGGAAGCAGAAGTGGTTCACTTTCCAAGCTGATGCACCTCCCCTCATTCTGCTTTGAATATCTAGAATGACCATACGACATCTCTGTCTCTCTCTATGAAAATATGTTTTGTTTCTTTTAGAATTATTCCATTATGGGATTATATAATGGCGCAATTGGAGATATGAAGCATGTTTATACTAACAGCTGTAACTGTTAGGATAATGTGTTAGAACTGTAGAGTATTTAATGTGAATCTTGTCAGTTAACTGCTTTCATTGTATTCAATTTGTAGGCAATGTAAGTAGAGTATGTTTCTGGTGGTTAACTAAAATCCAGTAATACAGACACATGGTATATTGGTTCTTACTATTCAGCATGTCCCCTGGACATCAGCTGTAATACATGGGAACTTTCTCCAGTGGCAACATTTAAAACTCAAGGCTTGTTTCTATACAACAAGAGCTCAATATCTTCTGGTCATAAGATTAATATTTTTCATCATTACAAAATTTGATGAATAAAAGATGCTAGAAAGCTTTAATGGGGTGGGAGGGGATGGAGCCAAGTGAAACTCCAGCAAGCCTGTTGGTGACAGTCAACGGGCCTGAGAGCTAAGTCTCAGCTGGTATAAGCCATGGGGATTTCAAAATGTGAACAAAGTCTTTCTTCCTTTAGTGATTCCACCTGCAATTCCAGAGCACAGAGTGTGGCCTGGGAGGCAAAGCAGGAAGATGGCACATTCAGTTCCCCTGCCTGGATCTCTGAAGAGCCACTCAGATACTGGCTTCCTGGTATATGTCTTCTTTAGAAGATCTCAGCTAGGAGGAGTCACATTTTTTCCAGCTAACCTTTCCTAGCAGACCCCTTACTACCACTGTCCTCCTGACTCCCCCCTGACTAAGGAAACTTTAGAAATGACTAACATTTATTCAAGCCCTCACTGTGTACCCAGCACTGATCCAAAATCCTTATACTGCTGTCTCTGGGCCCCTGCCACAAGTGGGAAGAAGGTACCATCAGGAGCCCCTAACGCAGATGAAGAGTCTGAGGCCCAGGACACTGTCAACCTAATTAATGGTGGAGCCAGCCTCACAGCCCTCCTGCAAGCATGCATGGCTGCTCTGCCTTAGCGACGTTGCCTGTTCAACATGCTCCTCTTCTTTGGAGTGAGACGGTAGCTCTCAGGAGCTCTGTGGTATTGCTGTTCTTATCCCAGGAAGCCAAACTCAGAGCAGTTCCATGACTCATGTGGGTCTGGGGTTAGTGGGAGTAGTGGAGTGCCAGTTCTGTGCATGCACACAGCTCACCACCTTCCCTAGGCTGCCAGCCTTGGGAGGAGCCTGGCCTTGAACTGTCAGAAGACCCCGTGGAAGCCTCCTCTCCTCCACCTGTGAAGGACAGACATTCACAGCCAGGGCACCCTCAAGAGTCGGTTAGAAAGAAGAAGGAAGGAAAAGATAAGAGGAAAAAACAAGACAGCAAAATCCAAATTTAAAAAGACATCGTAAAACTATCACATTTCTTAGTTCAACATCTACCACAGGCTTAGTTCTAAGATAGTATGAGAATTTAAAATTATTGATGACTCTGGTAGGAATGCAAACTAATACATTCCTTTTGGAAGGATGTTTGGAGAATACTTAGAGATCTAAAAATAGATTTGCCATTCGATCCTATAATTCCTTTATTAGGTATATATCCAGAAGACCAAAAATCACATCATAATAAAGATATATGTACCAGAATGTTTATTGCAGCCCAATTCATAATTGCTAAGTCATGGAAGAAGTCCAAGTGCCCATTGACCCAC